>JAOTAV010030745.1:0-20190 GCA_026546445.1 Cyclargus thomasi
GCACTATTAAAGAATAAATTTTATTTAATACTTTTTAGTTTCTTTTTTACTATTTTAGTTTTTTCCTTTGGAAGTCGGTTTTAATTTTTTGTTAAAAAATAATTTCGACATACAAATTTGTATAAGCCACTTTCGTATGACGCATTTGTTAGTTTTAGTTGTCTGCAGCGTAAATATAATTTAGAAGTTAAATTGGATTTTCACTAAGTCGGATTATTCAAAGATAATCCTTATCTCCTAAAGATATAGCTGCAACGCGAGACGCATTGAAAATGATAGCTTAGTGAAAAATGCCAGGATTTAATATTTCGGGTCTTCAGCGCCTTTTGAAGTGAATGAACTAGTCCGTTGGAAATTTCATGAGCGTTCAAGAGTTTTATGAAAGGAGCTTGCAGGTCTCTTACATGCAAATCTCGTTTGTTTCAACTTTCAATAGCTTAAAGTGCTCGTAATATTTTGAAAACATACTAAAAGAAATTCCGTAATCATTCCCCGACCGTAATTCATGTAGCAGGGCAAGGACCATCTACTATTTTTTTTCCCGTTTATATAGTTATATTTTTTACGAAATTTTTGTTAAAGGTTTTCATTCTATCAGTTGTATGTAAAGTGATCCATTTAAAATTACGCAAAGTGCAGCCTCCAACGACCCGGGCAGTTCTCGGTCATGCGGTCTGTAATGTACTGACATTAATCTAGCGACCGTAAATGGAACATGTTAACTTCAATTAAAACTTTTTACACGACGCGACTCGGTGAAGATATTTATAATTATTTAATTAGCACACATTATGTGTAAGAAGATCGTGTAATTGTACGAAATAATGTCATTTCATATTTACTGAATGTTTTGCAAAAAAGACCCACTGGCATTTTATTCCATTTTTTATTTTATTTGTTAAGAACAAAAAACAGTCATATGTTAAAGTTTAGTACATAATACAATTACACATTTAGAGGTGCTAAACACATAACCCACACCATTGTTCACAGATTACAAAGAAAAATATTAGCTATAAGTTTTACATGACTAGGACGAAAAAATTGCATGAATTTGGGCTTAAGATAATTGTTTTTCTTTTAGTCATAAATACAAAGATTACATAAAAGTATTGTAAACTTTACCACGGCTTTATCCTAAATAGTGTTTAGCTAAATAATATTTTTCCTTGTTTGAATATATTATGTTAAAACTTTACTTACAACACCTAGTCAAAACCCTATATTTTTGTATAAACCATTCTTGTTCAGTAATAATACAGTACTCTGAAAAATTGGTAGAGCAAAGTATGAACGTTATTTTCTGTTCTGAAGGAACTTTAGAAACTAAGAGGTAACGCCTGTAGAGCTTTCACGAAACTTCTCGATGTTATTGTCAACTGTGCTACTGCCTTAAAATGAAGGTTTTAAGTAATTACCTGGTACCGGTATTCAATGGTAAGAATTAGTCTTTGAAAAGTAGCCTACGACAAAGTCATCGCTACGTGTTACACATATTCAACGAGAACACAATTTTGTAAGCGGCTGTATTCACACTGAGTAAAAGAATAAAAAGTTATTCGTAGTTGAGTTATTTGACCGTTTCTGTCTTTAAATTTCTGCAGGGATATTCACAATTTCTAATTAGTAGTATGCGAAAACATAGCACAGTCGTAGGCCAACTCGATTGAGAATTAACCAATCAGATGAGTTTATGAATACAAGACATTTAGGTGTTTTGAACAAATCTCTAAATGTGCTATTATTGAAACTTATTCATACAAGCAGATGGCAAAACTCCAGTATTTTGGTGGTGGACTGAATTTGACACAACGCAACCAAATTAAGCATATCAGCTATTAACTTGTTTGATAGTAGTTTTCAATAATGGTGTATGGATTGTGGAAAAAATATAGATGACGTATAAAACTTACAGATCTCTAAGGGCGACCGCAGGCTCAAGCGCGCCAGGTGGCAGCACGCTTATGTTGTTGTTCGACACGTCCCTGAAACAAATAAATTACACATTTAGTATGCATTCTGTATAGTGTATACTAATAAATTATATAAGTATACTAGCTTTTTCCCGCGGCTTCGGTCGCATCAAGAAGTATGTTCATACAAACTTTCAACCCCTATTTCACGAAATAAAACGTTTAAACACGTATTTATTTATTTTGAATCAGTAGCTCTCAAACAAAATGTTATGTCTCTAACTTAAGAAATGACGAACTTGCGTAGAATAATTTACAGAAACTTTACCCCCTTTTAACACTCTTAGGAGTAGAATTTGAAAAAATGCTAAAAACGTATTTATTTATTTTAAATCAGTAACTAAGAAAAAAAAACATTACTTTAACTGAACAAATGACGAACGTTTAATCCCTATTTCACCCCCTTAGGGGTAGAAGTTTTCAAATTCCTTTTGTAGCGGGTATCTACCCAATAAAATGATCCTACTTACCATATTTCACGACTGTAGCTTTAAGGATTTTCACACGGCGATGATGAATCAGTCAGTCAGGACTTGTTATTTTATATATATATATATAGATAGGAGTAATTGTTTGCTTCAAATAGGCTGTATGTCTACTGGGTCTGGTCAATATTCGGCACATATTGCATAGCCAATAGACGGGAAATAAAGATAAAAAAGTTTTTAATAAAGACCACGACGACTTTAAAATGATATTTCAGAAAAACAAGCCTGATGAGTGATTCTTGTAAATTTTAATTGCAGAAGAGAAATAGCCTCACAATATACAAATGTTTACACGAAATTCAATTTATTCAAAGAATGCAAAGATGTATCATATCATAGAATCTCCTGCTCTCCTATAGAGAATATAAGACGTACAATACCAAACCTTGAATATTTAAAATACATATTGCTTTAAACTTGTCAAGCCATCACCAAACTTCGTACTTTGGTTGTTTGAATGTATATTTTATTTGTTTGCGCTGGATTTGTTTCGCTAAGGAAACTAAGGTCGCGGCCCCGAATCGAATTGCGCTCCTTACTTGAAGTCATAAATTACATAACCTATTTTTCTATTCTCAGCTGGTTCTAATAATGGAAGAGATGAATGAATGTGCAATGCGAGCGCTTCTTTTTTCCACTTTGAGGACGTTATAATGTCGAAGCTTATTTAGACAATAGGGAAACGATTATTTTAAGTAGAACAAGTCTGATAGGGTATAATAGAGAAAATATAAGGTAAATAAGTTCCCGTTTTTACCCTTTAAGTACGGAACCCTAAAAAAAGGATAAAATATACCATGGAGCATAAACACAAATCGTTTCATGCTTCATTAGGTCAACAATTGCGATTTATTTCGCCCGTACCATCAATAACAGACATGTAAACAAACATGATAGGGACGTTCACACAATATTCCATCTTTATGGTCCTAATGTGTTAAGTATCATCTTGCTTGGAACGTGTCCAAATAGCCTGGCGTACAATGATAAACTTACTTATTCTGTAGGCCTTCTGAGGGGTGCACTGATGTATTAATAGGATTATTTGTGCCAGCTATATTGGTCCACTTCCATCTTATTTCAATACTGAACGGTTTTCTATGGTAATTTTATTGGAATAAAGCAAAATAAATTCCTTTACTGCTCAACGCAAAAGGCAATAGACATATGGGCTAGAGATAAATTGATAGACAGTTTTCCTCTGAAAGTAATTTAAGCATGTATCTGCGACCAATTAAGTGATTTGAAGTTCAGAAGTGAAAAACTAAAAAACGTGTTATTTATTGTGTTGGAATCTACATTCATTGTTTTTCCTTTATAATCACAAAAAAAAACTAAAACAAAAGAACCGCGTTGAATTTGCCGAGTTTTAAATCTTAAAACCTTTGTGGAAGCCCAGAAAAGGAGTAAAAAAATAAAAAAAATTACAGAGCCAATGGTTTAAGATATAGTTTAAGATATTTATTTCTCATAAGAACTTACAAAAATTCACTTACATGAGAAAAACAAACATTATATTTAAGAGAGTCAAGAATAAGATAATGCACAAACATTGAGGTGAATACTAGCACAAGACTGTATTCTGTAAAATCATCGCGTCATTTTTAATCTACCATCTAATAACTCCGATTATCTCTGGGCTCTCAAGTTTCAAACATTCGAAAATCAAAGTCACGTTTTCGCTACCAAAATAAACATGTTTATTTTAACCAAAAAAATATTTAGAAGGATTAATTTATAATCCGGGAGAATCTTCTGACTCATGACCGAGTTCATCAATCATCATAACAGACATTTAATACCATCACCATTTATTAGTAAAGTGTTCCTCCGAGTGATCGATGTATGTAAACAACATTGAAAAGTTTGAAAAACTATAGAGGACGATGATGGCTCAAACGTTTGGGTTATAAAAACGCGTAAGTGCAGTTTTAACGATCGGCATATGACCTAATATTTACATGGATTTTAAAATAAATTTTAAGTATCTGTGTCGAATAAAAACATCCACGGATTTATGAAAAAAATTAAAAAGCACGAATACAAAACCTTTGGTACTGCCACCACCATATTATAATAATACCACCAGTAAAACATATCGATATTTTTGATTTTGTGTAAAGCTTATCCGCAAACCTCTGAGTACATTTAAGATCATCGTGTCATTTTATATGATTTTAAATATTCAAAAACTAGGCATCTGTATATATTATGTTTCCCATACTATTTTTTTATAATTAATTATTTTTATTGATCAATGTATGCAAGTACATATTTTATGGTGTGCGGCTTTTAGGATCGCATCGAAGTATCGTTAGATTCGTCTTGATAGCGCAAGTGAAACTGGGTACATTAAAAAATAAAAAAATGGCGGATTGATTGAAGTCAAAATTGAGAGGTTCCAAAAACTTTTTCCGCCCAAAAGGAAGGGCTTTAAATAGCCAATCTAGAAATATATGTAAATATTTGAATTGCAATGGTTCCTGCAGTCAGGTTTTATGTTTTTGAAAATTTAGCTGGTTAGTTACATACTGCTAATAAAACTCTAGGCATGTCTTAGTCCACCAGCATGCTAAGCATGGCCACCGGAAGAGATTTCTTTCTAAAGTAGAAGTAGCTGCTAACAAAGAAAATATTCTAGAAAATTTGTTCAAAAATCTTACAGTTTTTCTATTCTTTGGCTATTTCTAAGATAGTAAGCAAAGATTCAGTAACGGACTAGATCCACGTGGCACGTCCAAGAGTTACGTAAGATAACGAAATTAATGGCAATTAATTATAGTGATGGCAGTAACGCGGTCAGCCGTTGACATTTTCGGATGTTTTCGCTGTGATTAACTGTTATCGCCCACTGAAATCTTAACACTAGATGTATCAGTAATACATGCTTCCAAAACGATCTCTTTACGGTAAATGAAAGTAACAAAATTTTTTTTTCCAGTGCCTTTTGAATGGGCCGGCTCGACCGGAGTAATACCAAGGCCTCACAGAAAATCTGGCGTGAAACGGCGTTGTGTTGTGTTTCAGTCTATCGGTGGTCAACTTCCCTAATCCCCTATTCCCATCCCTATTCCCTCATAAAGACCCACAACGAACTTGCGACGCTTCGGAAGTCACGAGTATCCATGGATACCCGTGTGCTCGCTTGCCCTATAAATATCATAAAAAAAGTCTATAAGTGATGATTATATATGTCGCCGTTTGCGGTTATTTTATATCGATATGTAGGCTGTAGCATTCAGTTGATATTATCAGCCAAAAGCATTACTTATACGCTATACCAATGAAAGTTAACCAAATGATAAGCATAAATAAGCCAGACTCGCAATGAATATACTGTATAGTTTTACCCTGTAAATATATTGGACAAATTAAGAGATGTTTGAGCCTACGTAGTAACATTAGCCTTTTGATCGTTCCATTGTTTAGTCGCTACAAATAACTGTCTCGTATCCGGGAGAATATTATTTGGCTGCCAGATCACATAATGTCTCTTGCAATCTCGGTCAGCACAGCACTTTAGAAAAAAAAATAACCGTCAGTTTCCTCTGGTTAAACATCAAGCTATATTTTTAAATTAAGAACGTAATTCGAGCGTGCGCTGTTAGGTTTAAAGAAGTTGAAATGAATTTATTGCGGTGCTCCCTTGCAATTAATTAGCTCGTTCAGGGGAGATAAATTGTACATAATTTAATGAAGCAGTAAATATAATTGATTTTTTACTGCCGCCGGGCGCCCGAGTTGGCTTCTAAAGCGGAATATTTATTTTAATATTGAAGCGTCGACACATATTGCTTTTGGAAGTAAGTAAGCTTAAGAAAATGAGTCGGTCAAAGTCTTGTTTTTAGGTTAAAAAAAATCTAGTGGTCTTTAGAGTGATGGTAGAACCTAAGTAAGACAACCTAGGTTCATCACTTAGGAGTTAGGCTCTACCATGACTAATATAGAGTTGCGGAACGTGCCCGGAACTTTGCCTAGACGGGTGTAGAGCACCACCACAACAGTTTTTAGTTATAGTTAGTCAGATCTCATCCAGGAATATTATAAGGTAAGACCTTTTTAAGGTAATCAAATGAATGGCCGTATAAATTATGATAAGAGTAGAGTAGCGGATCCCATACAAATCAGGGTGTCAATAGTTTTTAGTTTACATCTGACCGATCGATGTCACTAAGGGTATCAAATATGCTATATCGAATAAAAATTTTGTGTGAAACGTACCATCTAGTAGATTACGGTTAAAACTCATCGCAAACTCAGATACACAAAAATTTTTCCCTTAAAATTACTCCGCTAGATGTCGCTGAATAATTTTACCGGAAATGGCATTTATTGATATTTTGCAGATCTACGTTTTTGCTTCTGTAATAATAATTATTGATATATTTTTATATAATAATCATAAATACTTATTTCGCGCCATCTTGTGTTGAATATGCAAGATACTTTGTAAATTATAATGACGCCATCTAGCAATTATAGCTTAAAACCGGCTGTAAGGATTGGTTTTAAAGTAGTTTTTAGAAAATCTTAATTATTAATATACGAGTGTTTATATGATGTTGTAAAAATGCAGAAAAATGTTTTTCGTGAGGAAGAGCTGAAAATCTAAATTATTTTTTTATTATTAAACCATAAAACAGTCGCCGTAGCTGAAATCGGCTATGATACTTGTAACAACATACTTCCAAATTTACCCAGCATCTTAACTAGAACTAAGAGATTTTTACCGCATACGAAATTTGGTAGGGTTATAAGCAGTAAATTAAATATGTAATTTGCAGTTATTGCACCATTGTATCATAGACATCGTTTAATGTTATATCCAAATTAAAAAATCGCCTGTGTCGAATATCGGCCGTAATAATTACGTCTACCCTCGACACCTACATGACACATTAAATTTTGAATTGCCTGCGTGAGTTTGATAAGTGATTTCAGGCGGGCGAAGGGATCCCCCTGAGGTAGGCCTCACAGGGAGGATAGAGGGGGAGAGGGGGGGGGGCTGGTGATAACGAGTGCGAGCGTTATTGCGGCCATCCATCATACTGTGTCAGCGCCGACCGCCAGCTCCCTTAATGCCTATTCAGATTTTGTCTTTATGTAAAAGACGTGTCATTGGCACTAGCCACATTCGGAATATTGGAGGTAGGTCGTTAACCGAGAGGATCTTGGCACTTTACATTGATATATTAAAGTACCCACATTTCTACCTATATATTTTCCTTTACATTATAATTGTACCTGCATTAAACGGCAATAAAAACTCTACTTTTTTATCTTTCGATGTGTATCTTATTACCTGTAACACTACCTCTATTCCAAAACCCGCCTCATCTAAATATCAAGCCAACCACGCGAAGATATCTGTAAATACCTAATAGTAGCTAGTCATCTTTTTTGGCGATACAAAGTACACAATTTCAAAATTACAGCGACCAAATGCAAGATCGAATCATTAGAGCTGGCTCGTGTCGCCGTTCGCCAGCAATTCAGTTCGAGAAATAGCTACAAGTGCTGAATAAAGATTTGAGAGTTGCCGGTGTCCTATCGCAACCGGGTCACCAATTTAATACGCGTTTTGTACGGAATATTTACTCGCTGACTATTCAAAAACCGTAATGGAAATGTCATGCCATCAAATGTTTTTTTTTCTCTTATTAACAAAAGCTTCGTTCACATATGTAATTTTTAATTTTTTACAATTTCACTTTTAAATTAATTATAGCATTGATTTTATCTAACACCTAGTTAACTAGCTGTTAGATAAAATTTTGAAACGAAGTTTCATACAAACATTCAACCCCAAAACACCCTTATGAGAATGAATTTCAAAATCTTAGTATAGTATCTACGTCCTACGCCCTAAAAAGAACTTGCTTGCAAAATTTGAAAATCCTAGCCCTTGTGGCTTCTGAGATATTGTGATATTTCGCTCAAATTACATATCTATTGTATGTAGAAGAAGATATACAAGAAAGTATCATCACCCCCTATTTATTTTGAGCAACGTAATGATGCTTAAAATGTAACTTGACCTTATGGCTTGATATCTTTAGTGATCATTGATAAAATGATAAGGTCAAAGTTAGCGCACCCGAAAATACTTATCTTAATTATCTTAACTTTTAGGAGTCTTTAAACAACGTTTCGGCTCAACTTATTGCATAAAAAACAACCGAATGTTTTGCTGATGGTCCCCATACCACACGTTTAAGGTAAATCTGGTGTTTACATTGCAAATGCTGAGATAAAAACATAAATGAAATGTTTATAATCGTCGTAAAATTTTATTATACGGCCATGAACGGCGGAGATGGGAGAGGTTAGAATTAGAGGTTTTCTTTTGTTTCCCCTCCGTTGCAAACGCAAGATACTGCGAGACGTTTGGAATCCTATTTTCACCCCTTTCCAATAAATGCAGTCCCTAATAGCATTCGGATAAGTTAAGGCCGTCTTTATTGCTTTGATAGATTCTTAAACCTTTTGTTTACATTGCAATAAGGTTTCGATAACGTTATATGTAGGTATATGATTGTCCTCGATAGTTCAATTTGATGCAGTCTAAGGAAGTATATATACATACCTATTAGGTATAACAATAATTTTCATAGTGCGACTTAGAATTAATAAACTTATTCCCGTAGGAGTCTTATTTCAAAAGCAATTTTTTATGTTAATCCATTCTTAGAATCCGTGGCGTATAAAATTGAAAGCCCTCACCTTGATAAGAACTTAACGATATCTAAGACTAGCGGTTTCATAAACCAGCTGAAGTTTTGCAAATATCTCTTGAGCATGTCGGCTTCAATAAATTTTCTACAGCCCTGTATCTTTAAATAGACGTCTTCATTCAAGCATAAAATTTGAAATCTCCGCAGCAACTTATAAGTCTTCAAGACAGTCTATTTTAAGACTCAAGAATTTAAGCTATTTTTGAACTCGATCTTCATGTATTTGAAGTCAGTAAATAAATAGTGGAAACCGATTAAGGTTGTGCATAATAATACGGTAATCGATGCGTCGCGTGGGCAGACAATTACGCAAAACGTCCTCGTTACAACGTGGCCATTCGCAACAAACTGCTACGGCTACTACTGCTAGTGTAAAAAGATTTAAAAAAGTAGAATAATAAATAGTTTTGTACGCTTCCATTTAAATTCAGCACTTACGCAAAATTATAGTTCCTTTTTTGACCACATTATTATTATTATTCGTGGATCCAATTGCGAAATCTTTAATTTCAAAATCATCAAAATTAGTCTACTCTATCTCTATCTACTGAATAACTACTAGTTCAATATCTTATTTAAATATCTCTTTCTACTGAATAACTACTACTTTAATAAAAATTAAGTAATATGTCGGGAAATTTGTTGTTTCTCTCGAGCTCCAACTTCGTGGCCAAACGTTGATAAAGGGCTGAGGAGGTGAGTGCAGGCTGCACAGTGCCTCCCCCTCCTCCCCCCCGTCTATAAATAGAAATCCTGCTACTCTAGCTTATTGTGTCTCATGCCCACGCACTGCTCATAAAAATACTAGCCAAGGAAGAATTTGCCGGTCTACCGATCGCGTCTTACTTATCGAGTTTATTATTGGAAATTCTCAAAGCCAATAAAATTAATGGACAAAAGTTTTTTATCAGCACTCCTTCCGAGAAATGAAAAAATTTAAAATTCAAAGTTACTACCTTTTTTCATTAGGCCACAATAAATTATTGTAATAGGCTACCTATATCTCTAAGAAGGCCAAATATTGAACTTTTACGTGACGGTCGACCTCTGCTAATTTAATAAACTCACTGAAACGTAACACGACGTTTTAGCTAATTGGAATAATTTTAGAAATTTAGGCAAGGGATAGGAAAGTAAAAAGTCCAGAATACTTCCAATAAAGATTTGTACATTTAAGATCTCATAGGTCTATTACTAACGTTATTGTCCTTTTGTATTGCCTTGTGGGTGTTTGGTGCGCTCTGGAGAGGGTGCTAGCTTCGATCCCGGGCGGATAGAAGTTTTGACCAGGTTGTGTGAAGGAAAACATTATGAGCAAACCCGGATATGGATGGACCCGGACGTAGTGAGCTATTCAAACCTCTGGACTAGACCGACGCCAACACGGCGGCCATTTAAAATATCCTGTCCCAGGCACTACAGTATTTGATGGGTCGTTTCTTCGCTTCGAAAATCTATAATATAAAAATAAGTAGGCTTTTCCTTCCGTCCGTATATAACTTCGGAAGGCACGAACCGATTTCCACGGTTTTACATTCGTTGGAAAGGTCTCGGTCTCTGTGAGGTTTGTAGCAAAAAAAAAAATTTAAGAGAAAAGTCACCACGCGGACGGAGTCGTGGGCAACAGCTAGTACTGTATAAATCATCTACCGTGGATGCAAAGGCCTGAGTTAGGCTAGCGAACTTTTATGAGTAAGAAAAATAACTGAGGTCATTTATCAAGTTTTTCAGGTCAGATAAAATAGATACAATCAATAAGTAGTGTGAAGGATATTAAGGAAGTTAATAGATGAGAAGCGAAGTTTTTCACGATTGTTGGTCGTACGGTGCGTTCAATGTTTATTAACGTCTAGCTAACCTTTATGTCGACGGAACAAGGTTTATTGTCGTAGAAATTTCGAGGTAAAATACGTCTAAACGGATTTTACCTGTTGTGTCTACTGTAGGAGCACATAAATCACGCTCTAGATAGAAATAGTGGGGGAAATTGTGCTGTATTGGGAAATTTCGTGATACATCCATTTTCGATTTTGTTATATAAATTTTTTTTTTCAAATTTTTCTTAAATAATTTGGCTAACCTTTCGTGACGATAAATTGGTAAATGCAAGGTTGAAGCTGCCCTTGTAATCTTCAACTCGTTTTTGGAGGCGCCAAAATACTTAACATATGTGCTTACATACTATAAAAATACCCATATATCGTGATCTAATATAGATATTAAATTTATTGTCTGGTTTACACGCATATAAGTATATAAGTATTTAACTAAATTTAACTTAATTTTAAGTCATTTAACTTGCTACGTGTTACTTAATTTTGTATTTACATGAAGTTAAATGACTTAAAATTAAGTTAAAACTACTTATCTGCTTAATACGTGTAAACCAGACAATAAACTCTAATATGACTCTTAAACTATGGCGCCACCAGTATTCTGCAATGTCCAGAATAAATTAAATTCTAATAATATGTTCAGAATCAGATGCAGTATGCATTTTGTTGAAATTCCAAAGGTCGTGCAATATCTAGGGCACACACGGACAATTCTCGATCTGTTTATATACTTGCTGAGCCATATCGGTATCGGCGTACCCTCGCTGGAACTAAAACGAGACAAACAGAATGTACAAGCAAAGGATAAAGAGCTCTAGAATCTTCTAAATATAGAATATAATCCTTTATGGATGAAGATCAACCTAAGGAAAGAAGGTGAGGTAGGTTTTGAAAGCTTTTAAAAGGATGTAGGTATTTGTACACTTTAAAAATATTGAAGCGTTTTTTAATAAAATTTGATGAAGGATAAGGTTTAAAAGGGGAAAAGGTGCCAAATAGTCGAAGGCTATATGTAGTGTTAGATATTAAGCCTAAAACCAAAACTGAAACAAGTTTATTTAAGCACTAGGCAAGACTATTCATTACGTAGCATTGGGTAGGTATTCCAGGCAATGAACTTATGTCTCGCGTACTTTTAAACGCCTAATTTTTCAAGCAATGGTGTCAAGCGCCTATACTAATGACGAGATTATGGCCGAAACCACGTTGCGCCAAAATAAGTTAATCGCGGGAACCGTACATTTGTCTGGGAAAATATGTATCCTATGACGTCACAGTGAATATAGAATCTCTCTTCTTTAAGAGAGATTCTATATTCACTGTGACGTATTTTATATTCATTGACGTAGACGTCAAAGTCTATAAGGTGCATATAAACTTCATACTAAATTACGTTTTGAGAGAAAGAGATGGATGGAAAACTTCAATCGCTTATATCTTACTCGTTCCTCAACAGAAATCTGAGATTTTTTTGCCATTCTGTATATATGTTAGCCCACTATCGTAAATCATAATTTGCATCCAATAAATTTTATATAACATAATATTCCCTATTACATATTCTGTGTACTGTATTGTAGTAATGTATAGCCCGGAGAGTCACGAGTCACGACCGCACGAGGTGGACACTGGACAGTCAGACACAGATCTGGCGATATCGGTGAAAGTTCGGAACGGGTTCGGCAATGTCGCATGAAGTAATTTGCACACTGCAATTATTGTATCGATAAACGCGATAGCCGTGTATGTATTTGGGATTTTTGGTGTTCAATTACATGGTTTGTAGTAGAATATTATACACTAACTAGCGGACCTGACAGATGTTGTCCTGCCGGTTTTGGTTTGTGATTCACAAACCATTCTCAAATTCCCTTAAACACGTTTAAAAAGTTTAGGATATTATCATGGGAAAGTGTGCTTTTTATAATTCAAGTTCTTCTTTTATGCCCTTACGAAGCAACCAATCAACTTTATTTTTGGCACAGGCTATGTTGAAAGGATGGAGGGCAAAGGATAACTTTGGTTTCAAAACAACAAAACGTTTTTAAATGAGCTTACAAGAATATTCGTATTTTTACGCAATTCTAAAATTCCACGCGAGTCATACATGAACAGTGAAATCTGCAGGGCTAGCATAGCGTCAGTAGACATATGAAAGTATATGCAAACTTACAGATGGTTGGGATAAACTAATAGATTTCATTTGTGCATCCGTCACTACAACGTCACTTTGTCTATCTTGCTGTCTTAAAAACACTTTCTCGGTCGCTATGCTAGGGCCGCTGGGGTCTGTGGCAAGGAACCTTTTCGCAACTATTCTGATGTGTATGTCCCCCTTGAAGAAGTTGTTTAGCATCAGATGACACGTTTGCACGTAGACACCTAATTCGGTTAAAAAAATTCTCATATCATTGTTAAGTTCCTTTCCTTTCTCATATCATTGTTAAGTTCGCAAATACCCTTTTCATGTTAACTAATTCCTTTAAGTAAACAGCTTTTTGTCTGATAAATGGTGTCTCCGAATTCTGGGTTCTATAGCAAAATATATTGTCGACATACGCACGGTAAATCACATATTTAAAATGGTAATTGTGTACAATAAATCTGTAATATAAATTACCTGTCTTACTATATAATCGCTTATTGAAATCGACATTATAGAACAATAATAAAGAACATGAATTATTCGTAATGTGTAGTACAGAATATCGTCGAGAACTGACCAGGGGACCTAAAATGGTCGTAATAGCAATATTGCAAAGGCATCGCTCTACAATTAGTTTTTAGTACATTTTGTTCAAAAGTCAAATTATTTTGATTAAATAGTTAATTCGAAATCAATTTAAATTATTGTTAAATCACTATTTTGTAAAATTAGTACTTATTTACAAGAAAAATTACAAAATTAATTGCACTTAATATTGCAAAGTGACCTTTTTAGGGCGGCAGGGGGCTTAGTCATGACCTCAACGTTTTCGTTTCTTTGTACAATCGACAAAAAAAAATATGGAAATGCCTTAAGGCGGTATGAACGCTTATGTCATTTCTATATACTTTGTTTGGCGATTCTACAAAGAAGACAAACTTTACGTTTTGGCTTTATGTTTTGGCTAAGCCCCCAGGGCACACTTTGGACGGGCGAAAGTGACATGTGTCCTTATATACGAGATGGATCTTAAGGTATGTTATCTGATGCGAGTGATGCCACGCGATGTGACAGTAACGAATTTAGCGCCGGCATCTCACTCCCAAAATACGACTTCCTCTGCTATAATTACAGAGTACAATTATTAACACAGGAACGTTGTATGTCGTTACACCAAAACATTTTGTTATATTCTTACTCGGCTGCCCCAAAAGGAGGGTAATGTTTTTCGAGTATATGAATGTATGTAATATGTATTCCTGAATGACTTAACCAAACCGCAAACGTGCGTATTAGATCCTCGATTTCGATTTTCGCTTTCGGACACCAGAATGTATTAAATTCGTTCTGAACGTGGAAAAAATGATCGTGCACGTTAGCTAATGTATTTTCTACTGAGTCGATGCACGGAAAACGTACGTTTGCTACCAGCCGTATATGTCATCGATTTAAAGTCAAAAATTGTAAAGTTTTTTTTAAAGTAAGTATGTAAATCTATATCTATACTAATAATATAAAGCTGAAGACTTAGTTTGTTTGAACGCGCCAATCTCAGGAACTGCTGGCCGGAATTGAAAAATTCTTTTTGAGTTAATTAATACATTTATCGAGGAACGCTATAGGCAATATAACCAAAAGGAGCCGAGCAGTAATAAAAAATATTGTAAAAACGGGATAATTTATAAAGTTTCATACGGACGTAGGCGCGGGCAACACCTAGTATTCTCTCTATAGCTTTGTATTATAATGCCACATTTTCATCTGACAGATGCTGATGTGGTAAACACGGCGTTAACTAATTAACCACTGAACATTGCATTGATAATCTCGTATTAATGTCGGTTATAGATAATATTATCACGGAAACTAGATAATTGATATTAATACAAGGTCCGCAATGCGTACTCATATAGCTGGGAAAAATCTAGGGTAAAACATATTTTAACTAAAACTGTTCTTCTCTCATATCTGTGCAAATAATAGTCATTAATTTAATCTTAAAACTGCTATGATAAAGCTAAAAACAAATGTGAGTAACACATATCGCAATGGAGATTAATAAGCACTTTAAGATTGGCCAATTTGTGAGTATCAAATAATGTACACAATATAAATAAAAACAGTAAACCACCTTCATACTATCGAAACGCATATACGAAATGCTACGACATCGAATAACTTTAAGGAGCAAAACAAAGTTGTATCGCTTTTCGTAAAATATGTTAGAACTGAGCAACTTCAAGGTAGAGTATGGGGTAAATTGAAAAAGGACCAGTTGACGGACGGTTGAAACAGATACAGATCGTGGATCTAAGCCATTTGGTCGGGTTATGTCAAGCTCAGCCGACATACATGAGTTACATGGAATTGGTATAATCCATAAATGACGTAGTTTTGTCAACTGGCTCTCTTTCAGTTTCCCCGTTATACATTTTTTAAGACTATAAGCCACTTATTTCTTCTGCAGCCCCATGTACCTACGAAATTCACTGACTTGTTATGAGGCTAGGACCCTGCCGCCCCCTAGAATTTTGTTGATCATAGACCATAACTTGTAATGGCATATTTATAAATAGGCCTGCTTCAAAAGTTGTGTAGCTCTACTGTATTACGTGTATATAGTGTGGTATAAATGTATGAGATTAGTGGTGAGGTTACACCGCTATCCATCAGTGCCAAGCGACCTCGGACCGACCACTTACCGACATACGATTTATAGTAATGAGCCTCATTGATCGGAATGTACCATATACGAGTACCGTATGTGGATTGTGATGTGTGTTTGAATGCGGATTCGTAAATTTTTCATTTAGAATTAGGAGGCTAACGAGCCAACATGCTACGTGATGGAAATCAACTACCGACGCCCATAGACACTCGCAATATTAGAAGAGTTGCAAGCCTTTTTTGAGTGAATACGCTGCCATCCTAATTGTTTGAAGGTTTACAGTTTATTACAATCGATGGCTTTGTCAATTTGTTGTTTAGTTAAAGAACATTTAAAAAAATAAGCAATACAGTTCAGAATGCATTAAACGGGCCTTACCATAATTTTTACCTATCCTATCTATCTTATTCCCCAACTTTAGATGGCGAAATCAGTAAAAAACCTTAGCATAACAATTAACAATGTATGAACACTAACACATAACATTCAATCTTCCAAAACTGTACAAAAATTACTTTAGGAGAGGGATGAAAATTATAAAAAGTTCGTGCACTTACACGCAAATAAATGAGTCGAGGAAAAAGACATCAACGCGAACGAATAATTTCGTAAAGAAAATTCTCAAGGTCATTCAACTTAGAGAACAACATCGCCATTTGTGCTGCGTGTACTATAGACACTTTTCATACAAACACACGAATTATCGAATTACATTTGATCATTAGCTTTTTGCCGCAGCTTCGCTTGCGTAAAAGACAACTTGAACGCGGAACACCAAATTTCCATGTATGTATTAGGTACGTAATTACAAGTTTTTCGGCTCTGTAGATTAGACTCACTGTGCTTACGTACAGATGTACTTAATCTCAAAACCCGTATACTTTGCCTTTTAAAAAGAATATCTAAAATAAAACTATGCAACTGAAATAGTAGAGGTCATCGAACGGGACCGTGCTCAAAAAATATGCAAACGTCTCCTTTTGTCATTGAGAAACAATGTCACCTACTCGAAGTGCTCATAGTGATATTGACCTTAAGAGTCGGAGGTGCTACTCATTGAATACAATTACCATGTGTAAGGATCCACGTTCCCGCAGGACCAGGGTTTGAGATTAATGATCTACGATTGAAATAAACATCTCTAGACTAACGGCTCGATAGTCGATAATGAGTAGTTACTAATATTTTATGTTCCATTTTCCCGCATCAAAGTCCTATGTCATTTTCCAAATCTCATCGAATTGGTCCCGCTGACATAATATTAACAACTTTCGAATTTATCGTACGTTTGTAGTTTAGATGCTTAGCCTCCAGTGAAACTTTTGTAGACACTAGACACAAGGAAAGGTACAAACAATCTGGCGCTGAAATATTAGCAGCTTTTAGAGCCTGTTTCATCGCTTACTGACAAAGTTTCTGATAGGCTATTGAAAACTTTTTTAACAGATTCTCCATACAATTCTGTCAAAAAAATTGTGGATAGACTTCCCGACACTTATCTATAAGCTGTGACACAGGCCTTTAATCTTGCAATATTTTCATAAATTAAAGTCGGTTTCTTTGAATATGAACACTAGTATGTAACCTGTAAAGAGTAGTGTGCCAAGTCCATTAATTTAATTAGCTCATGATTGGCACACGATCAGGCAGGTACGCGTTGTTTTTTGTGGTGTTATAGAGCAATAACCTTTGGGATCTCTACAAAGTGATTTGTGACAGCATCAATGGAAATTGATTAATGCGGTCGTGACTATCTCAACGTTCAACGTGAACATACTAAATTTGCCACTGTAATCTTAGCTTGTAATGAGATTCAGTTTATGTGATGATAGTATCAAGTCATTTAAGAATTATGTATCAATCGTTAGCACTGTGGCAAAGAGTTGCTAAAGGGTTTACAACAAAAAAGTTTGCAAGTGTTATTGTGTTAGGTACACCCACTACACCGTAATAAATAGTTACAAGTTACAACAATTTATAACTTGTAATACTTATAATATGCAATATGAAGTACGCTTTAGAAAAAACAGGTACCTACCTAGAACCTACCAAGTAAATTTTGGGAGTAGCATAACAATAACAACACAATTTTTGTCATGTAACGAAAACCTTTGACAACAGACCGACTTAAGATAAGTCAAGTCTATGAGCTTATACGGGCTTAAGGTACTCACAGGGCAACCAGCTTGTCGTGCAGCGGCGGCAGCGCTCGCAGGGCGGCGGCCCGGCACACGAGGCGGGCGCCAGCATCGGCGCACACGCAGGGCGCCTCCGGGCAGGGCGCCGCCGGGCAGGGCGCGTCCGGGCAGGGCGCCGCCGCCGCCAGCGCCAGCACCAGCAGCGCCGCCGCCATGCCTCACCGCGCCCGCTGTCCACCATCCACCCAGGCCCGCGCACTCCACATGCTCGCACAGTGAACTCGGTATCGTACGCACGTTGTTCCACCGCGCTCGCTCGCGGAGACTGACGCGCCGCGCCGCCCGTCGCCGCCGAGTCTGCCGCCCCACGCTCGCGCCCTCACTTCACCATCACTTCTCAGACAGACACGCTGATATTATGTGTCTGTCCGTCATCAAAAGTTTCAGATAAAGACGCGAAATAGAAATAACGCGTTGGGCGGAAGCTATCAAGCTTTGTCGCAAGTTTCAGCGAGCTTGTGAGCTTTCATTAATCTCATATACCCGACTAAAACATTGTCATCGCTTACTAAATTTAGTAAACAAAGTTAACTGTAGTTAGGACTAACTATGTTATAGCCTATATGTAATATACTTTAGGCGTAAGCTCGCTAAAGAACTCTAGAATATAGAATATGTGTAGATATATAGAGATTATGGCATAACACCACGCCGGTCACATATGTACAATCAGAGAACTTGAAACAGAAACAGATTGTAGATCTAAATAATTTAGTCGGATTATGTCAAACTCAGCCGGCAGATCACGACTTATATGGAATTGGCATATCAGCACCAAATGACGTAGGTCTGTCACCTGGCTTTCCTTCAATTTCCCCCAATATATACTGTGTAACAAAAGTAATTTATAACTTATGTTCGTAAGTATCTTATTAATAGTGAACTAAGAGCATGGTCAAAAAAAATTTTTTTTGATTATGCTCTTAGTAAAAAGCACTGATCAGTGGCGTAATTATATTATTTAGGCATTTAGGCCCGTGACATTTTGCTGGCTTGCCACCTTGTATATACGCCACTGGCGCTGGCTTAAAAGCGTATTCTTGTGATTTGTATGGGCGACCGCCCCGCGAATTATCCCTTACAAATGACAAAAAAATGCATATTCAGCATCACAGCGAACTCATGATAAAACTTAAGGGCGTACTATACGTAAGTCTAAGAATTCACTGTGAAAGTGCAGGGCTGAATGCGATTATTTTTGTCTATTGTACGAGAAAATTCTTTATGCTGGGGCGCTTATCCATAGAAATCACGAAAAATAAGCTTTCGACGATGGACTATCAAGCATAAAATATTCGTTATGTGTATGCATAGGTGATACAATTCTAGGAAACTTGATATTTTATGTATCCCTCCCAAAATCCATTACATCTTGCTTACACGTATTAAGTAGATAAGTAGTTAACTACATTTTAACTTCATTTTAACACATTTAACTTGCCACTTGCTAGTAAATTTTGTGTTTACATAAAGTTAAATTACAACTATTTATTTACTTTCTCTGTAAGTACAACTCGCGGGCGTGGCTCGCTACCACTAGCATGTGATTTGCCCCTCGAGATAATGTCAGGGTATTTATTTAAATATTAAAAAACAAAACAAATATTAAATATAAAATTAAAAATATGAAAACATTAAAATATTTTTTAAATACAAAAATCTAGTATGTAAGGACCTGATGATGTGCATTGTACCCCTACGGAGGAGTACTTACAGCTTAATACCAACTTAATACTGTCACACGCGAGAGCGACAGTAGACTGTAGTTTTTGGCGAAATGTAAAAAAGTGACGTTGTGATTTTGTATTTCTTCGCTAATTGCAAAATTAGTGTGGTTTCGGTTTTTAGTGTGTTATAAAGGTCTACATATTTACTAAATTGATAGACTTGACGTATCCCTTACTAGTCTGTGGACTTGACACTTCGACTGAAGCTTTACATCGACAAAATTTTAGATGTATTAAGTAGACAAATAGTTAGTTAAATTTTAAGTTAGTTTTAAGTGACTTTACTTGCCACTTGCTACTTAAATTGGTGTTTACATGCATAGCTGGGCATTAACTCGTTAATTCGTTAATCGTTAATTAACGAAGTTAACATTTTGATTAACGAATTAACTTTTAAGTTAACTTGTAAAAATGTTAACGG
>JAOTAV010030756.1:0-20190 GCA_026546445.1 Cyclargus thomasi
AAAGAAAAAATTTTGAAAATCGGTTCACAAACGGCGGAGCTATGCGCGAACATACATAAAAAAAAAAAATAATAAAAGAAAAATATATATATCCACAGCCGAACATAATAACCTCCTCGTTTTTGGAAGTCGGTTAAATAAAAAATATTTTAACTCAGCTAACCTCTACCTGTGTACAAAATTTATGATTAGAAATACGTGTTACATGGGCCTGGGGCCATAAAAAATGGCTGGTCGAATTAAATTCATAGGTTAAGTAGGTACGTAATAAAGTTCAAAAAACAAAATATAATTCGTTTGTATATTAAGCATTATTAAGTTAAAGCTATACGTAAGAAAACAATCTTATTTTAATTTGTTAATAAATATTAATAAAATTTTTGCATTTTTTACTATCTGAGCTTGGACTGAGCGAGAAAAGTTGCAGGTATTATTATTTTCCTGCGGGCTTACTTATCGAAAAATAAAAAGCCTCTAGACACCTGTGTCGTTCTTTTAGAGTCTGTCTACTATGAGTTAAACCTAGAATAAACCTTCCAAATTCAAAAATTCTTTAGATGGTATCACACAATTGTAGTGGCGAAAAAGATTTTGATCATTTATCAGATCATGAAACCTAAACACGAGTATTTCAATATAAGTTTTTGTAAAAAGTAAAGTGTTGTTCTAATTGAGATTTATTGGACAAAGTATTGCTTGTTATAAATTGAATACAATGTATGTAATTCTAAGTATAATGTATTTGTTATAATCAAAATCAGACTTTGAATACTCGATAGAGGGACAAAATCCTGTTTTTCTTATATCATTATGTGGTATTTTTATACAACTTTTATAAAAAAAAAATATTTCGTTAAATGAAAAGTCATGTCTTCTATATACATATAATAAAACAGTAAAATTGGCGTGTCTGTAGAATTAATATTTCTACTATATTAGAAACATTAATAGGGCATCGAGAACGGGTTTACTTGAAACTCGAAAATCCGGGAAGGGCGGGTTTGAAAAATGCAAAACCGGGTTTTTCGAGCTTTTCGGATTTTTTACGATACTTTGTTACTTAGATGCTTAAAAATACTTTTTCTTTTAAAAAAATCGTTAATAAGAGTTTAAAGGACTTCTTTCATTCTAGACCATTTAACATATTAGCCGGCCAAACGAAAAAAGTGTGATATAGTGTGAACACAGTGCAAGCTCTATTTTGAGCCGATTTTTCGTAAGGCCGTTGTATTTTTTTCTTCTTTCTAACATATTTGTGGCGAAGCAGGGTTTTTCCATGCCCACATTCTATCAGGAAGTGCTTTTTGGTTATCTGATGAATTCATTTTTTTTAATGTCTTGTAACGCCGTAACTATATGGCACACAGATTTGGTCCGATAGTAACAAATAAAAAAGATGATCCTTTCTATCCAAATATTACACTTTTTTTCTCGGGCTGGCTACATATTAGTCAAAAGGCCCAAAAATGTATGAAACGTTAATGATATCCTTTCTTTTTTTTGACATTTAAAACTGTCTTAAGTACTTTTATATTTAAAAAATATTGCGTTTATCGGTATTCTTAATTTTGTTTTTTTAATTGATTAATTGTTAGTATCTGATTGATATTGAATTGAGCAATTAAGACTGATTGTTACAATTGTGATAATTATTTTGAGCAAAGACAATAAAAAATTTGATTAAGGAAACTTTTTTATTTAAGCCATTTATTTTAATTTTCTCATTATTATACACTAAATAAGTACTGGAGTTACAGGAAAACAATATATAAAATATTATAGTACTGCTTATGTTAAATTAAAAAAACCGAAAAAGCTCGAATGACCTGGTACCGGGTTTTATTTTAAAAAATCCCGAAAATCCGGATTTTAAAAATTAGATTTGGATTTCAATGTGCAAAATAAATAAGTTGTCTCTTTGTCTGTTTGTACGCGCTAATCTCCGAGACTACTGAACGGATTCGAGTAAATCTTTTTTTTTATTTAATAGCTATTAAGTCTAGGCAACACATAGGATACTTTTATCCCGGGAAAATGTACGGTTCCCGTGATGTAGAAATTATCGCGCAACGAAATTGCGATTATCAACTAGTACATACTAAATCAAAAGATCATAAGCGTAATAATACTCATGATCAAGTATAAAAATTATGAAATCTAATTATAGTCCAATTTTAACCGAAAAAAAGACTGTTGCGGGATAATTTTGCTAGTAAAAACATGGTTCAACTTACTATAAGTATATATATATTTAGCCAGGCTATACTTATATTGGCGAAAAGAGTACACTGCCTGGTTTGAAGTTAGAAGGGGGCCATAAGGTCAGCAGGTGGTCGAATTGCCATCTACTTAGTCTTTGTGTATTTCAGAATTCAGAATTTTCTACTCCTTGTTAAGAACTACCTAAAATGACATAATAGTATATTGACATGATAAAACATAGAAGGAAGATTATAATATGTATTACTATGTAATAATAGGTTTTTTTGCATAATTAGTCTGTTTGTTTTGAGGTTCGATTTTTGAAATTTGGTGTAGGTAACTTAATGTAGGTAATTACCGCCCAATCTACTGCCTGTCTACTACAAGGGCAGCTGAAAAACGATGACCGTGCTTTGTTTTAATAAAAAAGAAGGTTCTGTTTTATCACAGGTAGAGACTAGAGATAGATTAATTTATATTATTATTAAAATATTATGTACGAATTTTGGGAATAAAATTAAGCACTTATTTAATTAAAGCCAACGAGAGAAACTTAGCCTTTAATATACAAGTATTAATATTAATATTTTTCTAACTCATTTCACCCACTTGTAAATGGACGCTCAAACATTATAATTTTTAAGCATAAAAACAAATTATAAGTATTTAAAGGAACTGGCGGTAAATAGAGCACACAGTAATTTTGTGAGCTATAAATTTTACGCTTACATTCACTACAAAGTGCCTACGAACGAGCATCACACTTGACATGCACACGGTATGTGTCAGCATATTGCGGCTGTAAATTCATTGTGTAATGGGCGAGCCGTGTTTTAAATTAGGCCGTTCCTCCCTAAAGCGCCCCGCGCATCGCTATCATTATCAAAACATGATCTATTCAACTCCTAAACGCATCTAAGAAACGCATGCTACGAAAATTTTAAAATATTTAGACGAGCTACGCCATCTGTGCTATCTTTTACGAACTTGCAAGACATTATTGAGATTCAAAGTTCTTATAGCCCATTAACGAAGTGTTTGAAAGTGTCTATATTTAATATAAAATTAAAGAACTAAAAGCGGCATATTATTTTAAATAATAAGTAGAATAGACAAGTTCAGTAGTACGTTCGAAATAAAAAAAACCGTCTTAAAATACTTGCTGTGTTAAACACGAGGAAGGAGAAAGACTTACGACTGTGCTTGTAAATATCAATGTCACTGTCAACAGCATCAAGAAGTGAGACGTCAGGTTAGATTTTTCCTAAAAAAAAGCAATTTTTATTGCGTAAATCTCTCCAAAATGACTTCGGTTGTGCGTGCTGGGCATCTGGCTCCATATTTCAAGGCTACATCTAATGTTCTAACGAATGGCCTGAAGCCAGTGGTCGCTGTTCCTACACCAGCAGACAAGTTGGTCGTCCAGCCCTTGCCAAAAACTTCGACCGTACAATCGTTAAATGGTGCTCTTCCTATCAATAGTTTGAAGGTCAAGCACAGCACTCGTGGTAAGTAACTAATATGAGACGATGTCCTGTTCACTAAATGATCGATACTTTAAAAGTGACGTTACATAACATTTGTCAATTTCAGCTGCAACGCAAGTAAGGTTTGCGCACACGGACATTTCGTACCCTGATTTCACTCCTTACCGCCGCAAGGAAACTCAGGACCCCACCGCGAAATCCGAAGACAATATTGATGGACGCCAATCCTTCACATACCTCATCGCTGGAGGTAATTTTCTTTTTTCTTTAAGACCATAATGGCAACTTATATTTATTAAACGAAAAGTTTTGTACTGACCTTGATGTCAGGGCTACAGCTCAATCCTAAAAAACTTTTTAGAAAATGTATGTAAATAAATATAGGATACCTTGGCACTATTTGGCTCGAAGGAATTTAATATTG
The DNA here is from genome assembly GCA_026546445.1 of Cyclargus thomasi. Lineage (NCBI taxonomy): Eukaryota > Metazoa > Arthropoda > Insecta > Lepidoptera > Lycaenidae > Cyclargus > Cyclargus thomasi. The sequence continues at coordinate 4,114 of JAOTAV010030756.1, forward strand.
AAAATAATGTAAAATCTAAAAAATGTTTGGGGCAAGTGCCAGCGTCATGAGTTAGCTCTTACAAAATACAAAAAAAAATATATTGTCAGTCCTACTATACTTTTACAAGGAGCTCTATAATACAAGGGACACATAAACCATGAATATGATTTCTTATTTTGGTTACTTTTAAGCTATATTTTATATATACTAGTTGACCCCACAGCTATTCCACTGCCGAGCTATTTTGTGAATCTAAACCAATCTTAGATCCCCTTGAACACACACAAAAAACTTGTTCAAAATCGGTCTAGTCGTTTAAGAGAAGTTTAGTGACACACACAGTCACAGATGTATTATATATATTAAGATATATAAACATAATAACAACTTTCTAAATATAATGTTTAAATATATATATTTAAACATAATATTTAGAAAGTTGCCAAGTTTTAGAAGTGTTTTTTGGGTTCCCTAACCCAAAGGGTAAAAATGAAACCCTATTACTAATTTCGGTACCTTTCCATCTGACCCTTGTGTCTGTCTCCAGGCTGTATCTTTATAATGGTAATAGCTAAAGAGATTTTTTACAGAATATGTATGCGACAACTTGTCGCATACAACTGTACTTTATATGAGGGTCCTAACAAAAGTTGCAATCTCGTTACTGCTATAATAGCAAATATTTAAAACAAAATAAATTAAATGTTTAAGCGGGGCTTTCATGCAACAAACAGAGTTGTTTTGCCATTTTCTTGCTGCACATCAGGATATTGATTGCACTATGTGGTTTGTAATAGCTGGTTAACTTTCAAAAATATGTTTTCACAATTTTTTGCTCTTGATCAGTATGGATCCCACCGTGTGGCCGCTCTTTCCCTCGCACTTGGCTGGTTTTTTTTCTTAACTCCTTGAAACCCTAACTCAGTTCAGTAGCGTGCTAAGAAGCTATTATGCATTTATCTAATTGAATTTGGAATTCATAATGAGGATTGTTCTTTTTTCAGCTGGGAGTGTTGCTGGTGCTTATGCTGCCAAGTCGGTGGTCACCCAGTTTGTATCATCTATGTCTGCCGCAGCTGATGTTTTGGCCTTAGCCAAAATTGAGGTCAACTTGGCAGATATCCCTGAGGGAAAGTCCGTTACTTTCAAATGGCGTGGCAAGCCCCTGTTTATTCGTCACAGGTAATTAATTTATGTGCAATTTCTCAATTACTGTTACATTAGGCAGTTTTCTTGCTTAAAATTAACATTTTCGTGTATCTTTCAAATGTATAAACACCTTATTTGATTGGGAATCCTAATACATTGCTGTAGAACCTTCAAAAATAACTGTTAAAATTGCAGCAATATTTATAATAGTAGTAGAAGAATAGGAGAAAGAATATTGTAGTGAGTTCTATGAAAGTAAATTGTTGCATCCTTTTGTCATTGTAATCCATTCTCATCTTTAGAATGAAACATAAGTCTTTTACACTGCTACACGTAACTTAAGGGCATAATGATGCATTGTAATTTTAATTTATCAAACCATACTACATTGAAGCAAAATTGTCAATTTTGACATTTTTCTGGCAAATAACTACTAATTTTGCAGTGCAACTAATTTTACAATCATTTTAAATTAATTTTGTAGTAACTATTTTATCAAAATTATTCGAAATTTTCTAAACAAAATCTGCTAAAATCAATAACAGAGCAATTCCTGTGCCTGTGTGTACAAATCCATTGCCATTACGACCTTTTTAGGCCTCCTGAGCTATGATTCACAGATAGTTCAACTCAATTGTGCGCGAGGCCCTATGCGTGCGTGCGCTTGTGAATATACAACCTATTCATTAGGCAATAAAAAAGGTTTACCCACACATACATAGGGTCAAGTGCACAACTGAGTTGAACTTTTCAAGGACCTAAAATGGTCAATTGGCAATATTGCTAAGATCATTATAATATGTTGTAATTTTTCTTGCAAATAAGTACTTATTTTGCAAAACAGTAATTACACAATTTATTTAAATTAATTTTGAAGTAACTGTGTTAATAAAGCTATTTGATTTTTTAATACTTGTACTTTGTACTTGTACTTTGGGACAATGTTGCATTGCATTGCTGCAATATAGATACACCTAGTAAATTTCACCTTTAGGTGTAATGCGCGACGTCAGCGGCACCGTGGTACATAATATATTTATGCAAAAGGCTATGCCATATGGTGTTACCTGAGAACTATATGAAAGAATAAATTGTGATATGATTATTTTCCCGCAGCATAAACAAGCCTATTGTGTTAATACATATAAAATATTTATAATGGTTAATAATACCCATTAACCATTTTTAAAATGGTTAATGGTTAATGGATTTTGCTTACTCCATTAATGCCTAAGTTTAGTAAAATTCATAGCAGGTTTTACGCAATGGAGTAAAACTACAAAGTTTCGTGCGATACATTCAATAAAAAACCAAATTTAATTTCAGGACCGCAGCCGAGATTTCCACCGAGAAGGCCGTGGCGGTGGACCAGCTGCGTGACCCGCAACACGACGACCAGCGCGTCAAGGACCCTAAGTGGCTGGTCGTCATCGGAGTGTGCACACACTTGGGTTGCGTGCCCGTTGCCAATGCCGGCGACTTCGGTGGCTACTACTGCCCCTGCCACGGCTCCCACTACGACGCATCCGGCAGAATCCGCAAAGGACCCGCCCCGCTCAACCTCGAAGTCCCCGAACACAACTTCCTCGACGGAGGTCTACTAGTTGTAGGTTAATGTGGAGTATTAATAGGCAATTTATTTATCATCTTAAGATTGTACAACAATAGAAATCAATAAATGATCAGTTAAATGTTCTTTTTTAAATGAGGTTTTCCACATCTCCTTCTATCAATGAGTTTGAAATTATTAGGAACATAATAATAAATCAAAATATAAACAAAGCATGCAAATTTTTGTGATTTATTTGAGTAGTTTGGAGTCCAAACTATTCAAAGATATTATGATATATCTCCTTATTTGGTCTCGGCTAGTATGAGCTGAAGTATTTTTTTGAGCATAACTTATTGTTTTAATTTTCTATATATTTCAAGTAATTTTAAAGCCGTGCCATGAATTAACTATTATATCTGTGACTTCAATATTTAGAGATTTAATAGTGTAGGACAAATATTTGATACCTATACCTAATTGGAGTTCGAATTTATTGCAAGTAGCTAGCTATAAAAAGTGTTTTGTTACTTTAGTTGTGTTGACCATGTTCGTGTCCAAAATGTTTCATGACGTGAAACTAGTACACACAACCCATCGCAAGAACCATCCGTCATATTGTAGAGAATTCTACCGTATCATTCAAGTTTAAATCAGTAAGATTTGTAGATCTCTCATAATAGTAGTAGAGGTACAAATAAAAACAAATTCTTTCTTTCTTGTTTTCTTTTTATTTTTTATTTATAGTTAATTTTCTTTTTTTATTTTAGGTATGCTTTAGACAGTTACAATCTACGTAACATCTAATATAGACTACTAAAATTTACATACATTTACAAAATATAAATAACTGGGAAATTTGAAACAGATGTGCAGTTCTGGTTTATCGAATAATATGTCAATTTAACATATTCGATTAAAATAAATGTAAAATTATAAGTTATTAGGCCTGTTAAATTGATACAAAATAAGCGAATTAACAAATAGGAACTGAGTCAAAATTACATTATTCATAATATTTTTATTAATTATTACAATGTCTTGAAAGTTTTTATAAATCATGATTTTGATTGAAAATAATAATATGCTACATGAATTCTTAAAAGCACTGATATGAAAGAATCCCAGTTGTAATATGTAAGAGGAGTTGCACCACGAAATGTACACATAAACTAAGTAACAAAGTTAGACATAACTACATTATTTACACAAGAACGTTAGATGTTTTGGCAAAATAATTTAATTACAACTAAGTTAATCTAAACACATGAGTGAAATGAGATAGTAAAGGAATCGCACTTACACCAGAACGAGCTGACTATAAATATTAACTTTGTTAACTTATATTAACTTTAAAATGTAAAAGAAATATTAATTATAAGTACGGTATTCCAAAGAAAAGATAAGCTATGGCGTATAGCCACTCGTGTTAATTTGAATTCAATACTATTAATTAGGATATTATGTAGAAAATTAATACAATATTAAGTTTTACAGCTTTAGCTACATTGCTGTCTCACTTTAGTCATGCCGTCAATTAAAAAAAAGTTAAAGAAAGAAAAGTAAGAAAGCAAATTAGTAAAGTCAGTAAATGTTATATTATCTAATTATGTCGCTTTTCAACATTTAATTTGACACGAAAGAGTTCGAATTTAATAACTTAAATCCCAAATATATGATCACTCAATGTCGTGTTGTCCTTAGGATAATTGCTAGTTTTAGCCCAACGCAACAAAAGTAACAAAATCCCCTAATTAGGTAATCTATTTAGTTAGTCCTATACAAAAAGAAAAACAAACAAAAATACTAATATGTATAGTCAGCTCTATAATATGCGGGACCTACGAACGATTTGTAGCTTGTATAAGAATCACCCAACAAAAAATAAAGTTTACAAATAACTCACAAAGACACCGATTACTTTTTTTTGTATTCTCATTCGTTCGTAGGTCCTGAAACGTGCCCAAGAATACAATTTTTATCGATACAATGAAATAACTGATCAACATGATGTGCTCGTATCGATACGAAATGCATTTGAGAATTCTACCTAGCAAAATAAATACTTAACTTAAACCGAACTCAACAGATTGACCGACGAATGAAAATTACACCTGAGTTAATGAACGAATGAAATGTGATATGGCACAGGGTTTAAGTATTAAGTTAAGCGAGCGCACTATACATCGGTAAACAACTGACATACAACGAAAAGAGTCATGCAAATGAAATTATTACACTGAGTAGATATTAATTATGTACCTATAAGAATAAAAGTCTCGAGTCTAGTTAACATTGATACTTTTAACGCGATAACATTCATACTTCATAGTAATATTTTTTGAACACAGATTATCGAATTACATTTAAATTGTAGACATATAAATTCTATATTTGGAAAAAATATAATAAATCTATAACGCACATGCGTGATATATAATATAATACTTTCATTAGTTTCGTGGGTTAGTTTATTTAAAATTACCTAGTACTCTGCGTGAATATATTCGAATTAACGGTTGCTCTGTAAATATTTTCTTCTTATTAACATCGTGAGGATCGTTTGTGCGACGAGCGGAAAATATAGCGATCTCTCTGTCAATGGTCATAGAGTATTGTCAAAAGTTCGCCTACCGAATTCAGAGTGGATTCTAACCGCGGCTACAACACCGGAAGCTCATACAAATTATTGAGACTAAAATATTTATTCTACGAGATGAAATCACTTATGTTCGAGGAGCAATCGTGGGGTGCCATCACCGGGACGACAATGCCGTTGCTATCTAGCGTCATCATTTCGGTGGTTTCAGCGAACCCGGGTGCGTGACGTCATAGCGGGATCGTTCACAATTCCCGCTCGATTCGGAAACGCAATTGGTAGACGTGGCGAGCGTTGATTAACTGATGTGCAAATTTAAAATCCGAATCGAATTGCATTTCAACAGTCGGCGGTGTAGACGGGCGCCAGGTCTAGGGTGAGATGTCGGAGCGCGCGGTCGCGGATGGCGGAGCGGGAAGCGCGCGAGGACTTGATGATCTGCAACACCATGGCCTTGCAGTCGTGACACACCGCCATCTGCACGCCGCGCAGCCGCTCCGCCGCGCATGCGCCCGCAACACCCGTCACGCTGCGACCCAGACGAGCTCTGAGGAATAAGAAATTTGTATAGTTAGTTCAACTCGATTGGACTTACGGCCCTATACGTGGGTTAACCTAATTTAATCGGACGACGGCGCCCGTCCCGTCACTGCCACATGAATGAAAGTTGTGTGGTTACAAGAACACGCACACAATGGTCCGCGCACACAACTGAGTTGAACTATCTGTACAGTGTCTATAGCTTGAAACGTATCGTATGGATGTATTGTATAGACAGATAGATAGATAAACACCCCTAACATAAGTTTCTAAATATGTGTGCCACAATTAGTTAAGCATAGAAGGCTACAGTCTCAGAGTAAACCATTTCCGTATTTAAGAGTTTCTAAACTATACAGTTTGTTAGTTTCGATAGTTTCCGGAATGGATAAATTTTTACTTTAGCTGACTGCTAGATATACTCGTTTACTTCTCATTCTTGCTGCCTCAGCAAGTCTATCAAATCGTGGTTCAAACCTTTGCTACATACCTGCGTTCCAAGGTGGACATAGGCGTGGTGACGCAGGGCATACTGCCGGGCCCGTCCTGCGAGCGGTCCACGAACCCGAGTGCGGACGGCCCGCGCGACGTCGGTGCGGACGCGACGGGCGCCCGCCGCGCGGGCACCGGGCTATTTGGCGCGCTGCCGACCGTGTTCTCTACCGCGCCCTGAAATTAAAAACATTAAACTAGTATCAAGAATAAAGATTCTAAATGCTGCTAAAGAGTTCGAAAAGGTTCGATGTAACTCTGTTTTTATGCAGCTCGAGCTGACATGTTGAGCTTAAAGTATTCCCAAAACAGGCGCGATATCAGGTCGATAAGATCAAATGCGATATTGGGATGTCTGTCGTTAAATATATTATGCGATATTATCGGCTGATAATAACGAGCCTGCGTACGCGAAGGCTTTAATGACTTCTTTGAATGTCAGCAACGCACCGTAAAAATAATTAACAAGATACTTACACTGTGTTCGGGTGACAATAATCTCGACATGAGGCTGCGCGGGAAGGTGGAGTTCTGCTCGTCATCCGGCGATGGCAGTAGCGACGGACTTAGCAGCACCACCGGCACGTGAGCGAAGTGCTCCGTCGGGATACGCATCTAGAAATATAAGGTTTTGTATTAAAGTTTTTATTGTAGTAGAGTACAATTTCATCAATGTCAAATAACGAAAATGACTTTTAAATGTTGGAATTCTTCAAATGAGTATTCAAAAGGTTGTTTAGAACGACAGCACGATGAATTAGTTAGTGAGCGCCAGCTACTATCAAACATGTTTTACCTAACAATAGATATTACATTACTGACCTTAGAGCAACATTTTTGGCAGACAGTCTTTTTACACAACTTGCACTTCTGTCCCCAAGGGCCGAATATACCGAACCTTGTCTTCAGACATAGGAAGCATACCTAAAAAGTGAAAATACGAGTATATAAGAAGTCGTCCTTGAAGCTAGTCAAATTTGTCTACAAACCACGATTGCCAACAACAAAGTGAAAACACAACACTTTGTTTATGGAAATGACAATTTTTTTGACAGAGGGTTGATGAACCATACCGCCAATCTTGAGTGTAAAAGCAATACTTTTATAAATCTTTTATCTCTTTTTAAAACATACCCGTCTCTTTTCAACATCCTCTTTAACTCTCCCTTCAACAGGAAGAACTTCCAATTCAGCTTTAGTCAGTACAGATCGTATGTGCACAATTTCTTCTAACGTCAGAGAGAGCCGATCATCAGACATGATGGCGTCTTGCCATTGTTTCTGAAACATTATTCATACAAAAAAAGTAAGCAAACAAATTCATATGTAATTTTTTAAAAAAACGTATGTGCTTATATAGTGATTGTTTATGAATCATAAAAACTAAGGTAACGTAACTCTCTTACTTTTATTATTTGTCTTTTTGCTCAAGATTGCCGGCATGGTTCATTAACCCTCTGTCAAATTTCTATACGAACCGCGATTGTCAACAACAAAGTGACAACACAACAACTGTTTACAATCGCGTTTTATATGCAAATTTCAATGGAAATGACAATTTTTTTGAAAGAGGGTAAATGAACCATGCTGCCAATCTTGAGCGAATGCATAATACAACCGTTTCGAATTTGGTTCCTTTCGAACTGTCATATAATTTCAGTCCGATACCACTGAACGATACTATAATATTAAAAATGTGTATCTGGTGCCAAAGTATACATCTTTGATTCCACGATTCCACGACACTTGTCGTGGAATACATTTTGACGAAGTTACGCTTCCTTAGTTTTTATTATTCGTGGATCGTCATAATAAAAATGACTAAAGACTTGTTTCACCGCTTACAGATAGTCTGTTTATTCGAGAGATGCAACTATTTTTGACAGATTTTGGATGAAAAATCTGTCAAAAAAGTTGCGGATAGCCTAACAGAAACTTTAACAGTAAGCGATGAAACAAGCGCTTTGTAATATAAATGCTGTCATCTAGTCTAGATGTGTAACAAATTAGAAAAAGAAAGCTAAGTAAAAAGAGATCTAGCTAGCTAAATTATATCGTTAGTTAAGAATCAAACAAGTTAATTTACTTAATGAATTACATTTCACTATAAATACTAATTCAGATGCTTTCACTATCATTAATTAGAAATAATTTTACATTAATATAAAATTAATTATCATAAAACTGGTGAAGGTTTTTTAAAAAAAAATTGAAAACATGTTCATTCAAGTTTTATACCTAATTAGATAGACAGTATATAAAACTCATGCTAACAAAGTGACGCGGTAGCGCTACTTTATTCGGTCGATTCTATACCATTAAAAAATTATTAAAATTGTCTAGTAATTCATACAAATGACTTTGTTATACACACATAAACTACCCAAGCCACTATTCATATGAATGAAAAAGTTTCTACAAGCTAGACAGTTCTAACTAGATCATGAAAAGTATAATAATGACATGCAGACTAGATGTTAACCTCAATACCCACCTATTCAATCATTATTTTTAGAAAATACTGTAAATGCTAAAAAATAGTAACATTTTTAATAAAATTGCTGATGTCTAATCTTGTCATTAATAATAATTAAAGCATTAGAGAAAGTTAATTATTTTTTATTAATTAAAATATTTTAAATACTATAGGTAGGTTTACGAAACGTCGTTAACTCTTAAGGCAAACCAAAGCCTTGTCTAGGTAATCCTGAGCGACCATAGCTCAACAACAAATCGAAAACAGTTTAATATCCTATTTTCCTCACCCCTATTTATAGTGCAGATCATCTTTTATATTGTAACTACAGTCAACAAATTTCACGTCAATCAAAAGACCTATCCTAACCCTCAAACCTGATCCCACTTAATCTACCATGCAGTAGCTAAGTCACTCACGTGCGCATGACTAGGGCTGCCACTAACCGACTTGATGAGCTCATCCTGCAGCGAGGATCGCGACCACGATAGTTCGCCGAGCGCGCCGTCCGCGTCGCTGCTCGCGATCGACGTTGCGCCCGCGCACGATGCTCGCGAACCCGGCCTAGAAAAGGAGATAATTAAAAAGAGATGGTAGGTAACCTGAAAAATGAAAAACCGTTTCCTGAAAATTCACTATTGAGCTCTGAGTAATTAGACAGTCATAAATTCAGAAGATAATCATTTGTTTACAAATATTATGATCTAATAGCCCGCAACAGCGTTGTGCCAAAATTTGTTTGTTTGTTGCGCGGGAACGGTAAATTTTTCAGGATAAAAGTATCCTATGTCCTTTTCCGGGACTCAAAGAAATTCCATACCAAATTTCAGCAAAATCCATTTAGCAGTTTGGGCGAGAAGATGTAATTGATAGACACACTTTCGCATTTAAAATATTAGAGTGGAAGAATGGCTTTCGTTTCTAGTCCCTATCGCATTCTGCAGCTACATGTTTCTTAGTGTTTATGAATAGGCTAGGCATGTAAGGGTTAATTCAACAATACGGCTGCTCTTACCTCGAGTGTGGTAACGATTGTGCTCCATCGATGGTGGGGCAGACGGCGTGCGTGACGGTATGTCGGCGCATCGACGCCCGCCGCGACGGACACTGCGTCGCCAGGTCGTACGCTACAATTTACAATAACATTACAATTTACATAATTATACAGAATTTTATAGAACAAGTAATACTCGAGGGTGTGTAAGTGTCTCTTATGTAGAGACGATCGCAAAGAAAGCATCGCAAAAAAACATATTTCAGTCATTTGTTTGGACATGGCAAGATAGATACGTCCATACAAATTTTAAAAAATGCTTTTAGCACTGTTACTTTTTCAACAAACTCTATAAACTTATACAAACCCTTAAGTATAGTTTTGTAATTTTTTACACCCTATATACAGTACAACATTGATTTGCCACAACACTAAAATCACTAAATTATGCAAATTAAAATATATAACTTTGTAATATAGTATAAAGGCTGCCCCTAAATTATAGTGCTACTGCCTACTTATTTCTCATTTAACCGTTTCATTTGTGGTACAGTTTAAATACAATATTTCACGCATGACTTTTTCATTACCACGATAAAAACAAGAGAGGTAGAGAACTTTACGGGGTCAAATACACCGTTAGTGATGCCAACGTTCTAGGTTTAAAGCTGTCACGACTTGAAGACGGCTTAAATTTATTGTAACCATAAATCTTACAGAGCACGTACTAGACTAAAGCGGAAAACATACAGATATTCGGACGCGACTTACGGACGCGACTGAGAGCAGTGATCTAGATAATAATTGTACATTGAAGTGTGCAAACTATGAGGCGTAAGTCGCGGACGTTTTGTATACACTGTCAGCCGCGTCTGACGTCAGTCGCGGACGTTTTTGTATGGGCTGTCAGTCGCGTCTGATCCTGATTGTTTTCAGTTTAACACGAGATTTTAAACTGAACAAGATATTTTAAAGGTATTAGCAAAAACGTTTCTCATTGATATCTATTTTATCTCTTTGGGGGTGAAATTTATCAAAATCCTTTCTTAGCGGATGCTAGGTAGGTAAGGGTGGAATCTTTGCAAACATTTTGATAGTCGTTTTGTTTTCGCTACATTCTAACTTTTCCGAAACGTAGTCGTAAAAGCAGGTTTAATAAAACACTCAAAACATCTCATGACTGTTTCAGTAAAAAATTGTTGATTGGTAAAATACTTCAAATTAATAAAGCGTAAACAATATTAACGAAGACAGGAAGCGAAAACCTATGGATGATAAACTAAACATGAAGCTCTAGGAAGCTGTGACATGCGTCATACATTCGAGGGTCTCGTCGCAGAACTGGTGGTACTCGTGGTGCGTGATTCGAGTCCGGGGCGGCGCGCGCGGGGCTTCCGCAGCTGTTGCCAATCCATTGCGTGCGTGAACGTGGCAGAAATTTAGCAAGGTCAGTGGTAGCAAGCGTTAGTTTACAAATATCCTTTGGACACAATAAAACCCTCTACTGATTGGCTGGAGTACTGCAAGTTGCAACGCTTGCGTGTTGTGAACTGAGAAATATTTGACCTTTGCAGTTCGCATGCAATCGCGTTGGCTTCGTTTTTTTTGAACTTTCAACATTTGAGTTCGTCACTAATTAAGAGATCCACACTGTGCCTACATACATAAGTAATGTACTTATGGTGTAGCTATAGCTAACATTATATTCTAATCTTGGAAATTGGGAAAATCGTATTAAAGACTTACAATAATTCTTACATCACGTAAATATTCCTCTAGACTCTCGTGTTTTTCACAAAATGTGGATCTTTTATCAGTGAGAAGAAATTGTCGTTCCAGTTGCAGAACGCAGTGTCCCGGTTTCCCGCTGCAGTTTTTAAGCTCCAGTTGGGGCAAAACTATGGATTTAGGACAAGAATTGCGAACTTTGCGGTACATTTTTCTTTGAAAATGTCTTTTGTCACGTCGCCTTTCAATGTAGGTTTTCCTTAAAAATACTTTTTAGACCGCACGTAAATGCCGAAAGCCTGTGTCTGCTTGATAACAATTCGCATAACAAGTTGATAAATACCGGTTCTCTTCCAAGGTTTTGGGGCTGGTTGCTGTGACACTGAATGCCTTGGGAAAGGTTGCGGCGCACACGTCTCTGGGCTGATACAGGTTTCGGTGTCGTCCTCATCGTCTTCGTCCTGCAAAACACATATTGTTTAGTATTTTATAAGTTATGGATTAATTTTCAACCACAATGTTCATTATATTCATCATGTTTTGTTTTAAAGGAATCAGGTTTTTCATATTTCATGATGGGGCCTGCCTGATGGGGAAAAAATTCAACCGCTGCTGGCTGGACTCTTTTACACAAGACCCCAGGGGGTCAAGACCTAAAAAGGTTAGTAACTAAATTAGATTATTGGTCGCACTGCTCATAACCTACTTCATCATAACCTACATTCTCCGTACGGTTGTGGATGAACAACTTTTCCGATGACGTAACATGGCGCAGGTCACAAACTGTGATTGCGATCTAAGCCGTAGACTCTAATGCCTAAGGCACAAAATTTAAATTACTTTGACAGAAACTTGCATATAGTCTGCGTAATATATCCATCCTTATAAGATTTATGAGTAGTGAGTAGAGATTGGGAACGCTACTAATCAACCTGGCTTGTGTAGAATTTCTGAATCACAGCGTCCAAACTTGCATACTAAAAAAACTTCATGTTCCCAAAATATTCATGTTTCCGAGAATTCATAATCTCAGGCGAGCGAAGCCGCGGGCAATAGTGTAATCATAAAGACTTCTTTAAATGTTGATATAAGAGTCACTGATGATAACAAAGGTACTAAATGGTTTTATTACTAAGTACTAAATACGTTTATTATGTGTAAGTAAATTAACACTTCGCCTTAATAGCAAATAAGTTATTTTCATTTAACGACAACGAATGGTTTCACGACAAGTGACAACGTTTCACCGAACATGTGGGTTAAAAAGGGAAAATATGAAACTTTTCTTTTCATACCTACCTCGCTATAATTTATACTTTCATAACTCGAGTTCTTTATATGGGTAATACTTATGCAATTGCCTAATTCAAGTTATTAAAAGTCATAAGTTTACATTAATTTAAAAAAGTTAAACAGAGCATTCTGTTTTAACAATTTTTCAATAGGTTCGAGAAATTGTTATTGTTAAATCAGTATTTTCAATAGATAATTCAAGTTTTTTCGTACCTACAAAATCTTATGCTACAAAGAAACACAAAAAGGAAAACCTGCAAAGTGTCTATGGACTTTAATTGTTATCAATTTGAATAATTCATTACTTAAGATTCAATACTTTCTATAGAAAGTGCAATTGGTCGCGGTGTACTTTGACGATACTGTACCTAAAGAATAAAATGACATTTGCTCAACCTTTGTCATAAATATTGAGTAGGCGGTCAAGCAGTGAATTCTAAAAAGGAAAGTATCAGAACTATTATAGTATTGCAAAGAGGTTTCATAAACGGCAAGATGATTTCGAGAATTTATGGCAATTTAATCTTTGTCGTTGAAACCTTACCAAAACCCTTACGTCAAGATCTCAAAAAAAAACTTTTTTTATGATTTAAGTATTGTCTTTAATGTATTGATTGATGATCGCGCGAGAGTTTTGAGTTTGAGCGCATTTTATAATGTACCTAATTTCTTCGCTTATGATCACTAGTACTGAATTTCTTCAAAATACCGATCAGGCTACGAAAAAACCGGACTGCGTACATAAAATATATCTTTGACAAAATAATGCACACTTAAAATGAGCAGTGGGCAAAGTTTCCTTTGCCTACAAAATCACACTGATCACATCATCACAACAAAATTATAAATGCAAAAGTTTGTGAGTTTGTAATTTGTATGTTTGTTACTTTGCACGTCAAAACATCTGGACCGATTTCGGTATCATGCAAGGAAAGGAGCTAGCTACATGCCAATGTAGCTAGCTGTTTTCCTGGACTAGCACATAGGCTTTTTATTGCGGGAAAGTATCATGATTCTTTTCCCTATAAGACGCGGCGTACACCGCAAGGCACCAAGTAATTAATAAGTACAAATTAAGCGGCCGATTAGCCAAGCAAGCTGAGATTCTTCCGCTACAAAATACTGCAGTAAAAAGTGTCGGGTGTGGCCGGATATCACGTGAGCGCCTTTGTACGGTTTCTCCACGGTTTCACGGGTCAAGGAAGCTGCTGAGCCGATTATGATAATAAATAGAACAAACCCTGATCCTATTAATTCCGTTTTATTTTCATCGAATTGCAATTGATCGCATTGAAACTTTTATTTGCTCTACAGAATTTTAAGATCGCTGCAACTCATGCTGTAATTTTTTCAATCTTATGTATTATCTTATATGTTTGTTGTTATTTTTTCCCATGTATCATCGAAAGAATTGATGCAGAGCCAGTTGAGAGGCTTACGCCATTTTATCGGAATATGTCAATTCCATTTAAGTTTTAGTCTGCAAGCTGGGTTCGACATAACGCAACCAACTAACTTAGATCCCCAATCTAACTCTGTATCAACTTTCCTGATAGTATGTTTAATAAGTAGGTAACAATTTATTGCTAATATTATGGCGGCCTAGGTAGGTTTAATTAAACGGGTATGTGATGTAAAAGTTTAAGCAGCATTATTAATATTTACTTAAGCGCTATGACACTAATTGGGTATAATGATTAATCATGATTTTATTATAAAAAGAAATTCGACCATAAATATTTAAATTAATCGTGTAGAGGAGCTATAAAAATAATGTATTCACAATTCAATCACAGATTTCAATTTGCAATAAAGGTCTCGTTACCAGGCCACTAAAATTTATGTTAAAAATTTTAGACTTCAACCATAAACAAAAGATTATTTCGTGTATAATACGCTACGCATATTACATTTTTTTGTCACGATAATCAATCATGACAAAAAAATGTAATATGCGTAGCGTTTTATTTATTAAAAATATGCAATATTAAAGCATATTTTACAATTATATTGGTATTTCACGCTCCTCTTCCTTATCTACTATTACTGAGAGAAATTTCATGCTTTACATCATCATCATCTACGCATCTTTCGTAATAAGGAGTACAAAGTGTTTCGCTCGCATATAGATAACTGGGTAAAAGGTTTAATTATACACATAATTAATTTAGCTCTCTATTTCAGCTAAGATACGTTTACAATGAGCCTAGAGTTATGTCATATCAATGAAAGTAGTACTGAGAAACCATTAAAACACTAATAATATACTCAGTAACGGGTTTGTAAATGTTAAATTTCAAATGAACCTATTTGAAATTGAACTGCAATCGATTTCGGTAAAGATGTAAAAAATAATCCGCGGATAAAAGTTAGACAGATCAAAATATCTATAGTTTGGTCAAAACAACTAGGCACGTAAATTTACACGGATATCTTAATTTTTTAGCGAACTTACGGCGAATGGAGTGCCATACCAAAAAAATTATCTAATTAGAAAAGAGAACGCGTGTGATACATGGTTCACAAAAATGAACTTGTTGTACATAACAGTTATTCAAACGAGGCTACTCTAAATAGTTCTAATTGACTCTACAATCTGTTCCGTGGCGTTCCCGGGCGAACACTTAATAGGACACATACCGAAGTGAATAGTTAAGAACTTTTCCATTTCCATTAACCAGTAATTTTCCGTTTCAACTAAACTAAACAGCTCAGTTTAGTTAATGGTTTTTTATACTTTCTTGTAACGAAAAGCCTATGTGCGATATGGAAACTGTTGTTAAAAGGCCTAATTGCAGAGCCAATTAGTTTATTTTATTTTACCTCCGACCCAACTTTACGTTATAACTCCGGTGACAGTGGCCGGTTTTATTAAAACCATGCCTGATAGGCGGAAGTAACTTAATAGTGCCAAAGTGTGTACGCAGTACACAAGAGCACCCTGTCTTCCTAAAGTAAATGTGACAGACATTGCAGCGGACCAATCAGCGACCTTCTGATTAAATTTTGATTGGCTTAAATATGAACGCGACGAAGCCGACGCGCTGATTCGTCAATAGACATATTGTATGGTGTTTATGCAATCCAAGTGTTTAAGATCAAATGTTTATTTTTTAGTTGCTGTACGGTGTCATAAATCACACCGCAGCATTTTTACTTAACAATGCACTTTACCGTCAGTACGCGTTCATAATCAGCAAGCACCGCGCGTGCTCCCTTAGCACCTTTATATCAGAACAAAACTTATGTGGGACAGTTAATAAAATCTTATATCG
>JAOTAV010030767.1:0-20184 GCA_026546445.1 Cyclargus thomasi
ACACCTCCCCCCCCTCAGATCCCCCCGCCCGCGTCCCGCGCGCCAACATGGCGGCCTCGCAAGAGTCAATGGCCTCTACAATGCTCTTGCGCAACCACACACGCGAATCTAGCAGCAAAACAAAGTTTGTGAGCGTGTGTGCGTCTATGTGTAAAAATTGTCCAATGGCACGAGATTTTTGCGCGTGTGTGTGTATGTCTGTGTGTGTGAAGGGCTTATAGTTGAATGTTGATCACTTTAATGCCGTCATCGATTAATTACGCTTAAGGTTTTCCGCAAGGCCTCCACGACGGCGGATCTCGAATTTATATTACGTTTTTCGATTTCGGCCTTTTTATGTTACGTAAATATTAATATTATAATTATTGTGTCGATTAATATTTCAAGTAGACAGCGTAATAGTCAAGAATGCTGTATATAGTATAACATAATATTAGTCTTACTATGATTCAGTATGACTCCGTAGTTCTTATATAACCAAAATTGTGAAACGTGGGATGGGGCGGGGGACGGATAAGAATACTACCACCGTCAGCGTTGACAACCAATTACTCTGTCAGACTAGCGCGGCCGGTAACCATGGTGACCCTCCCCCGCGCGCCGGCTTCATACCAAAAGCACGGTATAGCTCTTGTGGTCAAGCTATAATGATTTGTCAATTACCGACTAATCATTTATGTTAACACATGTCAAAAATGAACAATCAGGAAAGTAGAAACAAAGCCAGAATGCGGATCTAAGTAATTTGGTCGAGCTATGTAAAATCAGGCTAACACTAGTAAGTCCTGAACTAACATTGAATTGACATATTCCGACCAAAGACGTCATCCATCAACTGGCTCTGTTTCAATTTCCCCCTGGTACATTTAAAACATAACTTTCCTTTTATATCAGTCGAATAATGAGTCCATATTATTATTTATAATATTATTACTTAAAGCCAACATTTACAAAAATCAACAACAAGCTTAATGTTCAAAATCATAAAACCTAATTGTAGGAACCAATGCAATATCCTAATTTGGCGCCATTTCTTTATATCTAGTGCCGCACTTACAGTAAAAAGGACACGTCTCAAGCCAAAATCCGTCAAGCCGTTTGGGCTGCAGTCTGCAGAGCGTGCCAAACAATTATACATACATACTTACTATCGAATAACATAACCCCCCTTTAGCGCAGTCGGGTTAAAAATAATAAGGTGGAACAAAATCTGCTCGCGAAAAATTTGCAAGGCGATTTCGCGTAGCCATTGCTCCATAAGCTACGCCGCGCTACGCGTCTATACAGCGCTACAATATATTTTTTCACATTTTAAAAGGGTTTATAATTTGAGTTTCTTATTTGTTACTTAAAATATTTACTTATTTAATTATTTATTATATATTATTAAACATTTTTAGAGTTTAAAACATGACAAAGATTTTACGTGTAAAATACGACATAACATAATATGATCATTCCTCTAGCGAAGTAGACTTACACGACTGTAAATATTAAATATTTTAATATCCAAAAGCTACCATATCCTAAGAATATAAGTTTATTTAAATATTTAAATCACCATGAACTAGCATTTAAATATTATCGTCATTATCTGCCCAATTCACCATGAAATATAGGTCAACGCCACGACTGATCTCAAACTCACAAACATTTTTCATTCCGAGAAAAATCTAGAAGGGCGTTGAGTTAACGCCCGACCTCGCGTCCCGATGAATGAATAAATCAATATATGTCATGTGGACGAGATTTCAAAGTTGAAATTTACAAAGATACTAAATGAGATTTCCAAGTTTATTTCTATGACGAATGAGGAGCGGGTACTCCTTTTTTTGATTTGATGGAAAGCAACTGCCGAAGACCATGTACGCTTGTTTTTAACGGACGGAAGGATTATGGAGGAATAGGCAAAGGGAATAGGGATATGGAAAAAAGAGGGTTAGAGAATTTACCGGAGGTCTAACCTCCGGTAAATTCACTCACTCGACGAAACATAGCCGTTTTCTGTGAGCCGTGTTATTCCCTCGGTTGAGTCGTTGTAGTTGATTCATAGCCAGAAAGCGAATCTAAATAATTTTGGTGACATTATGTCAATCTCAAAACCCACATAGAATTTACATAATATTTCGACTAAATAACGTTGATAGAACGTTACCTGGGCAGGAATCGATTTCCTCGATTGTACAATTACATTGAATACATAGATATCACTGAAACCAGAAGAACACAAATTAATATACGAATTTAGTGCTTAGAAACTAAGCAAACATTTGTGGCGGTTATTTAGCATAAACTGTACACAACTGAAGATTGGCGTAGGGCCTTTGTCCCTCAACCCAACGAATTCACTTCCTCGGTACCTTTCAAGTATTCAAAAGTAGTAAATCGGAAGTGTTGAGGAGGTCACGAGGTGTGCACGTGTAACGCTTGCGCAACCAAACCTTGCAGTCGCGAATACTACCCGGAGAATAGCCATAACTGAAGACATGAAGAATGCAATATGAGAAGAAGTGGGTGACTAATAATTTAAAATCTGCTGAGTTTTTGCATAAATAGAGCCTGCAGGATCGGGAACATGAATAATAAGATGGAATTCGATGTATAGTTAGATATAAAAGCTTGTAATTTGACTACTTAATCATATAGCTAGTAAGCTAGATTTTTTAGTAGTAAAGTTGATTTGTCAAAATTCTAAGAAAGAAATGAATCTTAACTCCAAAGTTATAAATTTTTGGTTATTTGCTTCTTCCACTCATGCCTTTAATTATTATCATTACGACGTCATCTATAATACAAAAGTGGGAGAATTTTAGTTGAGATTCGATAAGTCTTCGAAGCAAGCTATAAAGGTAAAACATGTTAATATAAGAAGGATTTTTTTTTTTTGCTGTTTGAGAGTGCTAGATTTGAACCCGGGAGACGTGTACCAATAGGACATATTTGGTTTCAAGTTCATACTGATACCATCTGATACATACCTGTATGCTCGTTTGCCGATTTGATAAAGAGAAGATTTAGGGCACAGATTTACATTAGTGTAGCAAAATTCAGTTAAAAACTGTTAGTCGCTTGTTTCGTTACATTCAGCCATTTTTCTAAGCACAGCCATAATATTAATATTCATGTCACAGGGCAAGGGCTGGAGCTGCAAAGACCAAGGTTTATAATAGGAAATGTGGAAGGTGGACCGCGAGCGCCGAGGCTCTCGAGAATGACATGATTAACCTTTCAAAAGTATACTCGATGTAGAATATTATTGAAAATTAGAACTATAATATTATGATGACTTCTTTAATTGGGGTTGTTCTTTAAAGTTTTCTTCAAGATAGATAAATTTGTAACAATATAATAGAGATTTGGCCGTCAATAAATGATAAAATTTTATCTTTAGCAAAACATAATACATATATGCAATCTACCCGCGATTTCTAAACACACTATAAGTCAAAGTTTTGATTCAAAATATTAGAATATATATATAAAAAAATTAGATTAGATAAGTAAACTTTTAAATAAGTCAACTTTTATACCAAATTTATTCAAAATCCATTCTGTAGTTTCGGTATGATTGACCGCAAAACTTCCAAATTAAGGAACTTTTACTAAAGAGTATGAAAAAGGTTGACAAAACTAATATATTTTTTTATAAGGTAGGTTATAAAAGGCAGTAGTTTTTTTTCGCAGAGTGTACCGTGCATTTGAGAGGTAACTTGTTTATGATTTGCATAAGTGTTTGTTATCAATGTTAACGCTCAGTCTACAGAAGGTTTCGGCCTTCCTCGACAACCAGCGAGGCCCTTTGGTTTCCCGCTTATTTACTCTTATCGACTTACAAGGAAATTCGGTTACATTTAAAGGTTGCGCTGCGCTATCAAGCCCTTTCCTATTTGTGAGTCTTTTGATTTTCAAAATACAGAATAGCTAAAGTGAGGGGTATATTTTATGCATTTAATTAAAATATGACTATGCCAAAATTTGTTTAGCTTGTGGGAACCGTACATGTTTCCTGGATATAAAGTATCCTATATGATCCACGAGACACAAAAGAATAGCAGACAGACACACTTTCGCATTTATAATATTAAGTAGTATTAAATTTAATTATCGTGCTAATATTATAAACTCAAACATTTGTATGTATAGATTCAGCGATTAACGGATGCATATGTATCTATGTTCCTTATGACTCCTTGACGTTATAACTATTAAAAACGGATTTAAGAATGTATGGAGTTTGCTGGATTGTATTATACTTTTTAATACAAGAAAATATAAATATAACTATACAGTATACAACTTAGAAATATAGTGGAAATAAGGTAGCAGCTTGTAAACACTTCTTTCTTAAACATTGAGATTTTACATTAAGCTTGTCCGTCTGTTGCATATCTTATCTCGGTTGTTTTTATAATATTGATAGGTGTCAATGGAACCCCGAAGGTTATCGCTAAGCTGATAGTTCAGAAAATGATTTAATCTATTGGAAATTGTTTAAAAATCACGTGAAGTAACAGTAAGGGCTGAGGAGTGAGGACACGGCGCGCTATGTGATGTATAAAGAACATATACTGAGATACTGTCCAACTTAGAAACCTTCTCCTTTTTGTAAGGCGCTTAAAGGTATGAGTCATTAATTATAAGTGCTATATAACCTACTTGACTTAGCCATTTCTTTACCGGATTGCTATTTAACTGATACTCTGAACAAGCTAAATGTCTAAAAAACAGACCCATTGCAATTTTTAAAACATCAAATTATGTATATTTCGCGAATGGCTATTTAAAACTTTTTATTTAGATACCCTACTCGACCTAAATGGGTGGAAAAAAAAATTTAGAGCCCCACAATTTTGACTTCAAATCCGCCATTTTGATTTTTTAAATTTTTACATGTACCCAGTGTCACTTGCGCTGTAAAGACGAATCTAACAATAACTCATATGTTACGTTAAAATCCAACAAGCCGTCGACTGCAGAGCGTGCCAAACAATTATACATACACACATACTCTTGAAAAACATAACCCTCCTTCTGAAGCAGTCAGATAGAAAACGTTACTCGTCGTCTAGCTCAGTCATGTTAGAATGAATTCTAATCACATCGACATCATGTTTCAATTACAATTAATTTATTAGATGATACCCGCAACTAAAACCCTAACCGATGCCCTAAAATTTGTATCTTGCTCGAGAACCGAAATTTTTTTCGGGTTAAAAAGTATCCTATGCCCTTTCTCGGAATTATAGTGTCTCCATACCAAACAGCAAAATCGGTTCAGCGGTTTTGGCGTCAAGAGGTAACAGACAGACAGATACACTTTCCCAATGCTGTAGCATTAGTATGCCATTTGTAACTAGCTGTGTCCCGCGGTGCTAATCCAGAATACCAGCTAGATCTATTCCAAATGTTATCGAAATTGGTCCAGCCACACACACAAACTTTTAATTTATAATAATTCTAGTAAGATTTAGTGTGATTTTGTAAGTTACTTTTATCATTTTAATTTTTTTTTCATGTACTTACATTACTGATAAAAATGTTAAAACCAAGGTAATATGAAATCTCTCAAAATCCTTGTTATTGTAGCTGCAAGGCAATATGTTTTTGCGTTTACTCAGTAATTGTTTCCTGCATTATTATTTCAGTTTGTTTCCTCCAATTTGACACAATACGTTATAATAACTTCTTAATTATAGTACTCCATTGTTTACTTGATTCGATATCACCATTTATTCACTTGACTTGTTTCTTACCTAGTATTTTTTTTACAGTGAATGTACTCAATTACAATTTTCTCTAGAGTGGCTCTATGTTATACGTTTTTAATTACTACAATTAGAGAGAAATTTAAAATATATACCCATTTATGCACTGAAATCCTGCATCCTTATCTGGGACCTCAAAACTGGCAAAACCTACCAACCCTTTAAAGAAAAAAAAAGTAAAATTTTTGAATTTCTAACCTCAAAAATTTGGGCTAAATTGTCGCATTATTATTAGCAACGAACGAGATCGCTATTCGGCGGTTCAAGGAGAGCCCTTAGGGCCGCGTCACGCTCTGCCATTGACCCACATACACGCTGCGTGTGCGCACACGGTACACTCGCCGACACAAGCCCTTACTGATTAGGGAGTCACGTACGCATGTTAGCTGCTAACGCGGTTTTCACAATAAAAAAAAATATATATTTTTTAAGAAATCGAAAAAGTTTGTGAATAGATGTTGTCTGCAGCGAGAAAAGGTTACCCTGTGTCCTTTCTAGGATTTTGAAATATACCTTTTTATGAAAATCCATTATTTTCATACTAATGCTATACCTAAATAAGAAAGCGTGTTTGTTGTTTTGCTTGTTTGTTTTTTATTCACGCCCTAACGAAGAAACTAATCGACTTGAATTTTGGCATAGATGTAGTTGAAAGAACATAGGCTGCTTTTGGTTTTAGAAAATATCATCTTTTTAAACGAGCTTACAAGAATATTAATATTTTTACACGATTTTCAAATTCCACGCAAACGAAGCCGTTTTCGCTCGCGTTATAATTTAATCTGGAAGACGTACAATTTAAAATGAGAAAAACTAAGGGCCTGTTTCAGCGCTTACTGATAAATTTTCTGATAGGCTATCTACAATTTGTTAACAAATTCGAAACAGACCCTAATAATCATTCGCATTTACAACGTTCGTACGGAATACGGTTGAACTTCAAACTTTTGTGCTCGCGTATACTTTATTTCAGCAGTTGTTTGTGGCGCATCTCAAGGCGACGGCAGCCCTCCGCCGCAAATAATTCTGCTATTGTGAAACACCTTATCACCGGGGCCTTGGCTGGATACGAATTACGGTCAAGTTGACACTCTCAAGATTACATTAAAATGATAATTTACATGCCGCCTTATATTTTGTCCTTAACTTAAATGTTTTTGGTTGCTACGAAGATTTATTACGGTTCAACATCTGTTACCTTAAACACATTTTTGTACGTGGTTGTGGCTATATTTGGTATCTTAGTTAGTGCTTAAGATTAATTTAAATAACCTAAATCATATATGAAAGGCTGTCCATGGAGACGGCAGTTGCTTTCTATCAGGTAACCCTTCTGCTCGCTTGCCTCCCGAAATATCATAAACTAATCTAGTATAGCTCTGTAAAGTTTTCATTACATCTAAAGTCTACAAGTTCTACAACTTTATCCTTTGCTCCAGTGTGGGAGGCCTAAAAGCTTATATAATAACGGTATCATAAGAAAAATCGAAACACATCCAGAACGTTCCTTATCTTGAGACATACCAACTGTATGCGTTAGAGCGTCAATGCACTTCGTAGCATCTTAGGTCAGTAACTGCGATACTGCTGCACCGTTACCTGCATAATACTGTCTGAGCGTACTTAAACTTCTTTTCTAATCCATTGTTGGATTTACTCAAAGCGTTACCGCGTATCAGCGCCTAATCCAGCGTTGTATACGCAGTGTTTCTAAGTTATCGGTTAAGTTGTATATCATTTGTACGATGCATCAGTGACTTAACAAAATTAGATACCTATTACGTTCTTACTTTCCGTTTCTATGAGGTAAGCAATGAAAGAATATAAACAAGCGGCTAGTGAAATATAGAGTTACGAGCTTTTGGCCGCAGCTTTGCTCGTGTGGAATTCGAAAATCGTGTAACATATGGAAACTATGAAAACATTACGTTTTTCAGGACCAATCATTTTATGTTGTATATGTTACTCTTTATCTTCTAGACTAAGTATATGCTAAAAATCAAGTCAATAGGTTGCTTTGTTTGGGCATGAAGAAAGAATAAAGAAACAACCAAACACACCCAGCCCATTTATTATATTTTATAAGATTGAGGATATATGCGTAACAGTGTCGTCAATGTCTATTTTATTTACCTTAAAAGCAGGTTTTAATTGATATCGTTTATAAGCCGCATAACTATTTAAAACATGAAAAGTGTAGACAACTCGTAACATACTGTATTAATTTTTTTTTATATAAAGTCGGTTACATTATAAAGTAATAGTAAACCGTATGCATTTCAATCACGTCACGATATGGAAAATGAAAAGTAAATTTAAATATAATAGGTATTGATAGTGTAATTGTAGTCGTGGCCATATGCTTATTCGGTTCTGTATAAAGCAGCACATAGACAAACATACAACCCTTCGTCGGACACAGGCCACCCTTCGGTCATACACTTTTTATCATACAACAAACAGTGATGTTTAATGAGAAATATCGGTTACGGAAACACTCGTGCACATATCAGATTGACTAATATTTAGCTTCTCATTGTTTTTCAAGTAGCACTTCCTAACTTTGTTCCCTTAATGACCTGTTTAACTTCTGTATGCTTTTTAAAAAGACTTTTCAAAGTAACCTTACAAAGCATGACCACCCTCTGTAAAATACGATTATAAATTTATAAAACTATTCTGAATACCTATTGCCTGCCTTGTTATAAATAAACCTTATTGAAATTCAACGAGATAACTTTTTAATGAAGACGAATATATTAGATTAGGTACTTAATAAGCCCAAAAAAAAATTCAAACGAACTTACCCCTTAAAGTAGTCCAAATCTGACCGAACAATCGTTTAATTATAACATTAAAGAATAGGAGCAGATGTAAAAAACGTAAAAGATAAAAGTAAACGTGAAATGTGCAAGTGAAATGCAGCTTGTTCGAGCTGACCAATGGCAGGGCGAGATCGGACACAATTCACCGCAGAGCGAATTTTGGAAGCCCACCCTAATTTCCCTATCTTTGTCAGCTGGTAAATTGTAAGATCGTTTTTAGGGTCAGAAAAAAATTGAGGCGAATGTTCGGAGAATAATCGCCCTTAAACGGACGATAACGTTAAAATAAAGGCTTGATCGCAAAACATATCTTGATGCAAGAAAGACTAGAAAGAATATTTATGAGACGATGAGAGATGAGCCATGATTTTGAATTACCATGGTCTACATTCTATAAATATTAACCTTTTTCCACATAATATTCTAATATCAGTATCATACGTGCAATTATTAACTTCCTTTTCACATTTAAATAATACTTTCTTTTAAAACCTTTTTTATGTAAATGTTTTAAACAATCGGGCTGCGGAAACATTTTGTAGGGTTGCGATTTATTGCCAAGGTCCGCAACAGCCGGGCCCTTTAATTGCCTACAAAATGTTGCCCATTTACGAGATGAAGAGATATCAAACCTTTTTTGCTTCGTTTTCAGGCAATTTGAGGGTGTATTTAAATTTTGTTACGATATAAGGATGCGGACATGTATAATAATTATGACATTAGCATTTAGCTCATACTTAAATAAAAGATACATAGCTAAAAACGAGTACGATATCATTACTAATTGATTTAATTTAATGTAAAAAAATATAATTATTGCTTATTTTTTGTCCACAAATGCACAAAGTCCAGAGGTAGTAAAACCCTCGTCGTCGAGAAAGCTGTCAAATGCAAAATCGTTGGTTCCCAAACCACATGTTTTGATGGAGGATTTTTGTATGGATTAAGCAAAAAACTGGAGATTGCATTATATCCACTATAAATCTAATGACACGACACCGTCTATAAATATAATAGGAACAGGTAGAATTTTGAGCTAATGATAAATTTAATCAAATAAGAATACAAGTTCTTCGTTTATGCTGACTGATATTGTACCTTACATCTTTATCTTAGGGTCTATTTTTGTTTGGGTGCAATTTTGATCATCTCTGTAGTTTTTGTACAGTGGAATAGGGATGAGGGGAAGACGTTGTCCGCTGAAAGGGTTGTGTGGGAACGGAGGGCACCTGCGTCTGCACATGGTGCTCGCCCACTAACTTTTTTATACAAATATGCAGACATGCAGTTTTTTACCCATCTGTCATAATCAGCCTCTACATTGTCTATGTAGCTGAATTTGAATAATTTTGTAAAAATTCTCAAGTATTTACTGAAAGACATCTACATTATGACAAGTTATTTGTTTTTCAGGCTTTTGTTTTCTTCAGTTATTGAAATAAAAGTAAGCTTATATATTATTTACTTTCACAAATTAAAGAAACTGAAAAAATTTAAGTAACTTTTAGAGCTTTAAGGCTCGTAACCGCCTAAGTATAGCTAAAACATTTATCGCTTAAGGCTATTTTTAAGCGCATGAATACACAAAGAAAATTACAAGGCCTTTGTAAATAGTGAAACCGTCTGTTTCGCATAACCGTTTGTCAAGTGCATATTTTATGCGACACTGCAGTTTTCCACCTTAATGGTATCATTATCGGTCATCAAATTGTATGGCATTAGAAATGCCCAGACGACTTGCGAACTGTCGGCCGGGCATTACCGTGGCGCGGACGAACTTATAAGCGTATTTCGCATTAAAATCCAGTGTAACTTGAGCCGGCTTCGCATATGAAATATTAAGGCGTGGAGGCCTCGAAGGTTAGCAGTTGCATTATTGAGTCGCGGTCGTTACTCGAACTGCCCCTATTTCTCGCCACAATTTATTCATTTCGCGACACAAGCTGTCAGTTCGCCCTCGCGCGTTGCTGCCGATGAATAGTTAATGAGGGTAGTTCGTTAAAGGCCGCGAATTTCAGGCTGACGTGTTGAACAAAACACGCCACACACGCTACCTGAGGCTTTCCTCTAATTTATTCAAGAGCCCCCGCCAGTTTCTATACGATTTCGCTTTTGCTGCCCCTATTATTTTTTACTCGGATAAAGAAATGCTATCGCTAAACTTCACTGGTACGTAATTTTCCAATATATACGTGGCGAAATACTTGAAACTTTTGTATTCTTCAGTGTCTCGTGCTATAGCAACTGATCTTCGTCTTTCAAAATGCATACGGCTCTAGGATACCTGAAGTAAAATATAGCCAAAACTCATAATGAAATAGCCATTTTTTTTACTTCAAGTAAGTTCCTAAATACCCTGTTCGTGAAAAAGAAACCCTCTGAATTATACCTGCAAATGTATCTGACGTTATCGCAAAAAAAACTTAAAGGCGATCACCTTTATAGCATAGTATAAAAACATAAAACTAGAAGGTATGGAATTGGCAAAAAGAGTTATTAGAAGATTTTTTTAATTACCGTTGTCCGTAACTTTATAATATTAGGTTACACATTTAACTTACGAGAATTTGAATATTTACTTTTATGAATAAATTTCGTGTTTTTGAAGTATAATTATACATTTTAGACGACAGCTTAATTAGTATAAACTTGGAATAAAAAACTTAATAAGCACACGTCACGGATATGTTCTATCCTCTTATATTTTAGCATAAAGGGTCTCGGAATGGGGATGGGTGTTAATCGGATGGTTTTTTGCATAAGCGGATAACCCTTTGGCATCTACCTGCGTACACAATCGACTGCATTGTATGCAAGTCGGATTGTGCAAGTAGCGAGTGACAATCATATTTGGAAACTACGGATGCGTTGTACAGGTAAATGCATAAATTAGGTTAGATTAATACATGCTACAAATTAGACATACAGTTTGTATAAGCCGTGATGTTGTGTATCGAATCGAGAGTGTACTAAAAGAATTTAGGTACAATATTATATAGAAATTAAGTATGTCTCCCTCTGGTATCTTTATACATATCTCTCCCCGTAGGGCTGCTGGCAGAGATTTCTATTAGAAATAAGCAGATCTTTTGTGTCATCTTACAGTGTTAATTGTTATTTTTTTAAAATCAATAAATATGTATATTTAAGTACATTAAAATCAATGAATCTTTAACTGCTTCTTAGCGCTATAAAATCAATGAAAGCGTTTTGTTTGTTTCCTAAAAGTAAGTAACGTTAGCATTAACTTACCAAAAATTTACATAATTAAAAATTTACGTAAAACCGTCGAGTATACCATAAAGTGTGGCCATTCTACAAATCGCGTAAAAAATACAAAGAGCAAAAACTTTGAATTAAAAAATGCATGCAATATAGGTCAGGTGAAGTTTTAACCCTTTCATAGCGTGGGAGTGACGTTTTTTGCCCAAACACTTGATATGGCGTTTTGTGCAGTTTTTATGCAGTTTTTGTTCAGTTAACACAGGCTAAGTGTTGCGATAATTTGTTCCCACATCTGATCGAGGAAGCGATGACAGTTAGAGAACTTCCACCGTTATATTTTGCTCAACGCCTTTATTTGATTGAGTCAACAAGCTCTATTTCTGAAGGAAATGAGACATTATGGGAATGCTCTTATAGAATGGTTCCTAAACCAATATTTATTGCTAATAGATGATATAAAAATTACTGCTTCCAAATACTTTGCATATCTGGAAGCTGTAATTTTACTCGCATTATATTTAACTCGTAAACAAATTTTTTGAACTTTTTAATTTAGAAGCTATTATGAAACTACAATTCAAAATATAGAATTTCTAAGCTGTTGCCAACGCTTCGGATTAAGATTAAAAATGATATCCAACTGTTATCAAACAGCAGTAGCTGATGCACAGTCAAAATGTATTTGCTGAAAGAGTAATGATGGTTCTCGGCGGGAACCGGATGACTCCACATCCTACGTCATGTGTTAATATGATTATCGTAAAAAACACGTATTGACTATTAAAACAACATCAAGCCTTTCAAACATTGCGCCTGAGACAAAAGATTTCGTAAAAAGTCATTTTTCATTTCCGAGCCCAAAAAAAACAACGTTCGAAAAATAAATTAAATTTTGTTCATCTAAAATAAAGCAATTATTCTTATTCAATATATCGAATATTACTAAGAAAACCATAGGGAATTTTTGTGCATAATTACTTTGTGAAATTGTTTCTAATCTCGCGTCTGTTTTTACCGGTGTCAGGGTTCAGAGCGGCGTGAGAACGCAGGCGCGGGCGATACTGAAACGTACGGGGGAGTTTTTTCAGCGGTTCAATGTACGCAAATGCAACGCGCCTGTGTTGTATTTGCGTTGTTTTTGTGACTTTATCGTTACCGCGTGTCGAAGCTCGGATTTTGATTTACGGCTAGCATTTTAGGGTTATGAATATAACAGCATTAGATCGTTTTTAGTTCATGTGGAAATCTCTGATGTTTTTCCTTAACCACGAGTTTACATCCATCAGGTTAATTGAACCTGTTGAAAGCAAACTATATTAATGGGTATGGGAACCAAATTTTCGTGGACAAATATCAGAGTCGAAGTCTTTGGAAATGGACGATTTATTTATATTTAATCTATAATCTGTCGTATCCATTTTAAAATAAACTTACTTATCATGTTGCATTCAGTATGCGCGCGTTTTGTGTTTTTGTTGGAGTTTTTGCGCGGGATCGTTGCACAAAAACCGAAAATCGTGACGTGAAAATGTTTGCTTAGTGACAATGCAAACTTTATTCGTATCATAGTTATGTATTGATCACATAGGCTATGTTTTTTTAACATCTGGAAGGTGTATAAAAAATATACTATTAAAATCTTTTTATCTTCCCTTAAAAATAAGTATAGCCAGGCATTTTTTATGTGAAGCAACTTGTAAGATTTATGCAAATTAGAAAAAAAAATCATTGAATGCAAAGTGAACATAAATCTTATAGGAATTTTTTACAATGACAATAATTTCACTTTACATTATTGCGGGACGTAATACGAATGCTCATTGCCGTGGGAGAGCCATGATTCAGCATGAATAGGTCGGCTCGACCGGAGTGATACCACGGTCTCACAGAAAACTGGCGTGAAACAGCATTGTGTTGTGTTTCGTTCAGTGAGTTAGTTTACCGGTGGCCCCACTTCCCTAATCCCCCCTATCTCTATTCCCTCATAAAGGCCGGCGACTTTTCCGATGTTACGAGTGTCCATGGGCGGCAGTTGCCTCCATCAGGTAACCCGTCTGCTCGCTTGCCCTAAATATCATTACAAAAAAATGCCTAACAAAGTTTCCGCTAAGGCTAAGAGGTTTTAATTAGTAGCCGAACCTAATACGATAAATAACAAAAACAAAACCTTTTTAAATTAAGGTTTTTTTATAAATCGCGGGTCTGAGTTGACCTGCAGCCTTTGCGTCCCGTTATTTCACAACTCCCACGGTTTTGCACAATTTTATAACAAAAAACTCGATTTTATAGGATTTTTCTACCTGCGCGTGTGGCTTGCAGATTTGATATCCTTTGTGAGCAGTTTTTTGCTTTAATTTGTGACAATTATATCGGTATATGACTTTTTACCTGGATTTTTTGTTCTCGAATTCGACATTTTGCACGTTAGTTTGTTTTGAGGATTCCTTGGGATTTCGGTTTACTGTTAGCTTAAAAGATAAAAAACTGTAAACGCAAAAAAATGATAGCATCGAGTTACATAGACCTGCTAAAAAGTATCGCTGCAAGTTTTTTGGAAACCAAAGAATAAAAAGAAACATTTTTCTCTGTATGAAATTCTCGTGTCGTAATGTTGGTTACCTTTCACAGGCGTAAAGGTATAACCGATGTTCAGTAAGTCTAAGAATCGGCTAGCATATTCTATTTTTCATACCCTCAGCGATAGCGGATAAGGGTGGTTCGCTCCTTAACTTTAACGTGCCACGAAGTGGGCACGGAACAGCTGGTTTTTATATGGATCGAAAGACGAGTATTATATACTTAATTCATGGTATATAGACCTACCTGTTTTAGAAATGATATTTAGGTACTATTGATAATAAAAACTTTCGCGACGAGTAACATAGCTTATGACTTTAAAGCTTCTTATTAGAAAATTTTCACAATAATGGCTATGTGTGTTAATATTGTTAATTAAAATAAGGCTCAACGCGTCGATCTCCCTTGTATTGAGTATAATTTGTTGTATAGATTTTTTTTTCAGATTTTATGAATTTTTAAGGAATCTCTAAAGTTGAAGCTCGTCTTTCCATTTCACATAAATTGATTAGGGACGATCTATTAAAATAAGGGAAAAGATATTCAGGTAGGGTGATGATATTGCGTTTTAAAGAATGGATTGACTCAAAAAACTCGCTCTCTGCATGTGCCATTTAAAAAGGTACCGATAAAAAGTTTAGTGGGCGAAGCGCGGCGCGGGAAGGGTTGGAAGACGAATGCGGACGAGCAAAAACTATGAGACGCTCAATATAAAACCACCTCTTTGTATCGGCTGCTGTTATTCTCTGGGAAGGAAGAAAAGTATATTCTGATTTGCGACGTACGAAAATCGTGTGTACCATAGTTATTAGCTAAAGCTTAAAATAAAAAGATGGTTTTATAAAAACACAACTTACCTTATCTATAGCAAGCCAGCTTGCATTGTTTAGTCATGTATTCGTTATGCTAATATTATTGCACCCTAGCTAAAATGTAACTTTATTCCTTTTCGGTTATTACCTACTTTATTAGGGAAAAGTAAAGGCCTATAAAACTGTCGGAATTTAACAATTTACGATGCATATAGTCATAACTACAGTACACAAGAATAATTTCTACTTAATGATTTTTACACACACTTATCTATTTTAATATCAATCGAAAATAGTATCTTGCAAGTAAAAAAGAGGA
Organism: Cyclargus thomasi; assembly: GCA_026546445.1. Classification (NCBI taxonomy): domain Eukaryota; kingdom Metazoa; phylum Arthropoda; class Insecta; order Lepidoptera; family Lycaenidae; genus Cyclargus; species Cyclargus thomasi. The sequence goes on from JAOTAV010030767.1 coordinate 15,524, forward strand.
ATAAATTTTTTCAGTGTTTTGTTTCGTTAAATTTAAATTGTAATTCAATATAATTACATTTTTTTTATACATCTATTTATTACTATTTTAGTAATGGTATTCCGGTGGTTAAATTCAACATCCAATTCAACACAGCAGCACTCGATAGGTTTGGGGTACAAATTGCCAGGTCGTAATCAAATTTTTTGTGGTACGAAAACAAAGCAATGGAGAGGGTTATTTTTTGCGTCGCTTTCACAGCATGTGCAATGTACGATCTGTCTGACCCAGTTATACACTTCCTCTGCATTAAAGGGTTAACAATACTCGATATTGCATATCACATTTTTTGTTTAGCTTGTAGTGATTTCTATTACGCTTCTTGAGTATCACCTTTTGAAATAAGGCAAAAGGAAATTGCTGTAGGAAGTGTTAAAAAGTATTGTGGTTGCACATAATGCTTTTTTTAAATAATACATCTTATAAATAATAAAACTGATTTTAAAATACTTTTGAATTAAGAAAGCCTCTACAGTACTAAGTCTGTTACCATTTAATAAATGTTGCAGAAATTTTAAAATTTTGTCGCCTTGAGATATCTTAAAAAGGTGCATTTAATTTTTAATACTAATTATTTTAACGATTGCATTCTTTCCTGTACACTTAAAGTTAAATTTTTATTTAAAGCGGGAATAAGCAATAAATAATAGGGTTGATTTAGTGGAAGCAGTTGTCTGTTAAGTAGCTGTGCGGTTGTAAACGCGACAGCTAATTGTGGAACGCCCATGTGCAGTGTTTTTGCTCATTGCGATACAGGAGGGCTAATCAAACCCCCTTGCGCACTTGAAGGGTTGATACTTTTACACCCACAAAAAAGTTAGTTTGTCACAGGATGTTTTGTAAAGTCGCATAGCTCAGGTTATCAAAGTGAAGTTTAATAACTGGATTATGTTTAATTTTAAATACCTTAAAAGTCGGTTGCATAAAAAATTGTTTGTAATCTGCATCACAAATAAATACATATTTTATAGATATTGCATAAAATGAAATTATTAGTAACCACATATTTATATCTCAATTTTCTCTACCTTTATAAAAAGGAACAAAAGTAATATTTCTCTGTATACCTTTTGTAAATACTGTACATACTTTTATAGACACAAACTACAACGTTACCAATTAACTGTTAATACTTTAAGTATAATTAATTCAGACGACAAACAAAGGGGTTTGGGAAAAGAACTGTTATGATTATTTTATCTGACTGTCTTATAATAAAGACTCTCATTCTAAAACCTCGCACCACATACCGCAAATTTCTAAAGTCACTTTTACTAGATGTATGGCTCATTTGTAAATGATTTAGTGCAAAAGCAGGCGATCTGTTATTCCACACGTCTTTGGGGATCACTTTTAAAACAAACATGTGTTCGAGGCCCTTTAATTAAGACGTTTTACAAGGAAGGGTTGCTCCCGCACTTCGCTGTGCCGCGGCGTCGGCCCTCCTCACCGAACTCATTGTCAATAATCCTTCACAAAGCCGGCACGACTTCAAACGTTTTGTTTTATATTTCCGGCACGGAAGGTCTTCGACCTCTCGACAAGCTCATTACAATGCTAAAAAATTAAAAAGTTAAGCGGCGTAAAGAACTTTAAATTCGCACGACGGCACCGGGATCGCATGAGGTCGAGGAGCCGATTCGCGATATTAGTCATCGGAAACGGTAGGTATCTAGATTACGGCGCGGCCAATAAAAACATACGGCTATGTATACGAGTGGAGATATAAAAACGTTTCCTCGTCGAGATAAGAGCGCGTGCTAATATATTCGCGAGTGTGACGTCACGCGCCGTCGAGGCCGCCATTGGTCGGCGGCGGGAGGGCGATCCTCCGTCCTCTCGGATGATTCGCGAACCGCTATGTACCGAGCTATAGCGAATCGGGTCCTGCGTTCCGCCTACACATATAAACCGGTTCGCGACTATAGTAAATACCAGGCTCGCATGATATCTGAAAACATACTATGTATGAAATTTAATTGTCCGTATCTTATTTTAACATAGCCTGACATGCCCAAGGCGTTTACTTCTATACATACTTCAAGTAAATATACATACTATCCATAATATAGCTATCTATACTTTGTCAAAGGTACAGTCCAAGTATTATATGCCACAATTAATTTTGTATATATTTTTTCAAAATGTAGAGAATGCAAAGTAACTAATGATTTTAGCATCATATTAATCCTATTTAAGATTATGTATAAAAGTTTGTTGGTTTGGAAGCTTTTTGCTTCAATCACGGCAAAACTACTGATCGGATTTTAGTTAAATTTGGTATACAGAAATTATAGATTGGGTGCTTCGTTTGTATAAATATGTTGGGTATAATAAATTTTGTAAGTAGCAAATCACAAAAACACAGTTAATTTCCATACATCGATAGCTTATTTATTAAAAATCACTTCAACATCTACAAATACAAGGTCCTAAAAGAACCAGTCGTGCACAATCGCATAACGGCCATCTTTAGAAACCCATTACAGATCATAGGTCATCGGATGCATTCATTCATATTATAACGTCTATTCAACTACCAACATTGTTTCCTCGCGTTTAAAGAGTTTTGATAGAAAGAGACGAGTTTTCGAGAGACTTTCCGAGATTAGCACAAACATAATATAAAAAAAATAGGAGTCTTCCTTTATAATGTGACGATGAGAAAAAAGTTGACGAAATATAACTTATTAATATTATATTAATTGTAAATTAATAATTATAGTTAACTGATGTTTAAATTTTGGCCAATCACTAAATGACTGGATGAACTGATGATAAAGACGGCAAACATAGTCTTAGCAATAGAATTGTATACTTTGACTAACCTAAACTTAATAAAAGAAAAATAAAAATTACAACCATGAAATAATAATTCAGCAAAAAATATTTCAAGCAATTTTAAGTCAAATCATATTATTACATTGAAAACACGGACGTTTAACTAAAAAATAATAATTTGCACTAACGGCTTCACACGAGAAAGTGGTCAGTACGAAACTGCCTATACTAATGACCACCAAACAAAACGCACAAAGCCGCCCCGAACTCAAACAAAACACACAATACCCGTACACAATACAAACCATATTAATTACCCTTCTCAAGAACAGCCAAAGGGTTTAATAAGCTTACAGTAAATAGGGAACTGACCGATGTCCAGGGAGTTTAAATTTGATATGACGTTTATTATTCGTAGTAACAATCATTTCTATTCAGGTAGATAACACGATAACTGATATTTCTCTCCTGATTGTTTAGCCAAAATAAAAAGAAAAATATTGTCTATTATGCATTTTTTTTAATTTATGCAGGAGAGATGCCGCTGGACTTTAAATGTCGATGACAGATCATTTGCACCCTCAGCAGATGGTCCCATCACGTCGCCCACTCGTATCATACGCTACACATCCTCTTTCCACTACCCGAAGCTCTCGCGGCTCCACTCTGACTCGCCGGTTAAGGAAATGCAGAGCTAGGGCCTGATTCTCCGCTAATGTTCAGTTCAGTTGAATATATTAAGTGCTTAATACTAAAACTTTTTACGTTGAATAAGCAAATGCACTTCTTACTACCCTGTTTGCTTAATATGCCCCATCACACTTGCCGGTCTCGGGTCAGAGGTGATAAACGGACGGACAACCCGGTTCTGTTGGAGATGACCACTCGCGTAAAATGTGGCAGTACATATAGAAGTGAGTGTATAGAGATTATAGATATATCAATTTGTATAGCTCTTTTTAGGAAAGTCTCTATCAAGAGATACGAACTGAATTAGACGGATGGTGGATTTTACGCTTAACTTTATTGAGTATTGCTGGGCAAAAAAGTTTAGGTGGAGTTTAAAACTTCTTACTTTTGATGAACAGCATTTTGCAGAGTTGTTGCATATTACAATATTATAACTAATTGACGACGAGACACTGTTATTAAAAAGCATAAAACATAAGATTTCCAAAATAAAACTATTGATATTCATATAAATAACAACATTGCATTTATCGAAATAAACATCAATAAACAATGTCCTTAATGTATTCCTAAAATTTCTATTGTTCCTTGTATTTCTCTGTCCATTATAACGTTGTGGCATAATGATTTTGGCACCATGAGTAATCGCATTCGGCAAAGGGTTGGTCAGGTGTGGGGGACCGGGAACTTGACCATCGCGAGGATTATTCGCGGGCCGTTGGCCACCTCTGACCGATGACCGCTGACCCCATGGGACTGAGAACTTGAACTATCGACATTGCACTTGGCCATTTTTATGAATTTCATCTGATACCTGTAAGTATCAGAAATGTATGATTAATTGCTTTAACCATCTTGAATGCACTTGGTTTGCTTTGAGATGTTTTATTTTATTTTGAAAAATTTATCTTTGTCTCGAATTACCAAAGAATAATATCATATTATCTTCAATTGCAAATGAGTTTATCAAGAAATTTGAGTAACTACTTAGTCAAAAAGTCAAACAGAAAGAGAGTTGATCAAAGCACTTTGTTCACTTAAACGATCTCCTCTAGAATAACCGGAGAATGAAAATATCTAATATATAAAATTCTCGTGTCACAGTTTTCGTTGCCATACTCCTCCGAAACGGCTTGACCGATTTTGATAAA
>JAOTAV010030778.1:0-20183 GCA_026546445.1 Cyclargus thomasi
TTGGTTAAAATCGGTAAAGCCGTTTCGGAGGAGTACGAAGACAAACATTGTGACACGAGAATTTTATATATTAGAAGATAATATTTTAAGTCTCGTAGTATATAGTTTTAGTTAGATTTGAAATTTTGAGATGCTGTATATATGTTATCATTCAAAAAGAGACATGAAACAGCATCTCAAATTTTTTTGATCGTTCTCTTGGTATTAACCGCTGACTTTAATAGTTACAGGCCTAAATATTTTTAAAGTATTTGTTTGTTTTTTCTAGACGTCCTAATGATGATGATTCAGCCAATCAGCTTTATTGTACAGGTTGTTCGTTTTCAGCTACTCCATATTAGCAACATATACACATATTTAAGTATTATCACTTACTTTTGTTACACCCCGTGAAAGGATGGAGACACAAGCTAAACAACAACTTAGTGTTTCAATTCTATTCGATTCCCGATTTTCGAATTCCATTTCGAGTTCCATTCGAATCTACGGACAAAAGCTAATTTCAGAAAAATCATTAAATATCTTTATCTGAATCATTATTCATTAGATTATGTAAATGATGTAATTGTAGGCACACAACAGCCAAGCACAATACACCCTCGCAGGAAACGACGTCACTTATTGCATTAACGTTTCCGTATGAGATTACACGTTTATCTCACACATTTGGCTATATTTAGCTAATAAAGGCCTGTTTCACAGTTTACTGATAAATATTCTGTAAGGCTATCCACAACTTTTTTGACAGATTCTACATACAACACCTGTCAAAAAGTTATGGATAGACCTAATATACTGATAGATAGAGCCTGCGTGGTATGGTATCAGCGTCAACAGAAAATTATTGTGTGACTCCAAAATCACCGATATATAATTCAAGAGTTCCGCACCCAAAGGGTTGAAACGGGACCCTATTACTAAGATATTAATGTCCGTCCAGTTCATTTCAAAAACGATAATAGCTAGAGAGACGGAATTTTTCACAGATTACGTATTTCTGTTGTCGCTATAAGAAAAAAATACTAAGAACAAAATAAATCAAATACTTCCACACAACAAACGGGTTTTTTTTCTATTTTCTTTCTTATAATAATGGATTATTTCATTATTTAAACAATCTTAGTAAGTTACCTAGAAGGTTGATTTTTTTTAAATAACTACATAGACATTTTTGTTTCTTAATATATTGTTCTGTTAATAATAATTATTAACATTACAATTGACTTCATGACATCTTGTGTTGGTTAAGTTATTTTTCATTTATCGTTTGGATGGGAAAAAAAGGGTAGATTTTTTGCTCTGAGAAGGTTTAGCGAAATAATTTATGTACTTACTAATACTTAAGTAACGACTGCAAGATGCGTATTAATTTACAGACCGAAACATAAATAAGTTAGTAAGTCACGACCTCCGTGCAAGTAATGATATTATCACCAACATAGTTTAGAGGAGCTTTGTTTAGCTTCGGAACAGAATTGTAATTAATGCCTCTTATTATGAAAGATCATAATGATTATATTATATTTTCGTTATCGTAACTTATGATTAATTGCTAGATTATTGCGCCTATAACTCAAATCATTATATCGATCTTGGACAATAATATACGAATATTTGCCCCAACATTCGTAATCGCTTGTATTTTGTTGTCAGGACCGAATTGGGTATTTGAGGGCGTGCTATATAAAAATATTTTTACTTGTCTTTATTTCTTAATTACGTCTGGGCCCCTGTTTGATAAGAGCTTAATATATTTACTTTTGGGACCCGAAGAGCCTTATTACATACAGAGATAGCCATCGCTAATGAGGACCGGAGTATCGATTTCCTATAACGTCGAAGAGGCCTCACCCGATACTCCTTAATTAGGTATATAATACTCGAGAAAGTAATTTCACTCTGATTATCTCGATATAATGACACCAAGGTATCGTAGAGGGTCAGTATTTGCAAAGGTTATTAGATCTCATCGTTTGAATCTTTACCTACATTTAGATATTTACAATGTGTTTCGTTTCATATTTTGCGGGGCTGTTTCATAATTAGCTAACCGAACTAAAAAGTCGCGATGAACGAAGATAATTTTGTTACAATTTTGTAATATTAAATTTACCACATTTTAAAATGTGGATATAATTTATTACATGTGCAATTACGTGGATGCATTGACAAGGCCAATCCTAAAAGCCTGAACTCATTATTTCATTATACTATAAGGAAGTTACTAGCGTCTAACTGCCAATTACCTAAAATGCTTGTGTATGTGTATTGAATATATGTAGTTTCATCAGAGTTTTGCTCTCGTATCCAGTACAGACTTTATATTTCTACAAAATTATATTTCGTTCAAAGTCTTTTAAGGTTTTAATTATAAGTTATTTATAATCGTGGCTGTTATGATTGTATTAAATATAACCATTTTCTTTGTTTCAGGTGACAACGACTTTTATTACACACCAGAAAGAAACTTTGCTCAAGTTCAGCCACCTATATTCCCAAACAGTCGGCCGACGACGTTTCTGGAAAATGGTGACAGCTACAGAGTAGCATCGGCGGGGCAACCATTTTATAATAAAGGGCACGTACGATTCCCTAGTCCTAGCTACAACCAAAACCCGTCACCGTTCCAGTTACCGACAGGTAGAAGTCAATCTGGAACACAATATTACTTAAATCAACCAGACTTTTCAACATCACAACGGCAAAGGTTTAGGCCAGCGCCTCCTATTAATTACCAGTTAGTAAATTCGGCTCCGACAAAGAGACCAGAGGATAACTCACAGATACATTCCGTCGCCTACCAGAATGATCCATCGAAGCCAGAGACCTTTTTAGGACAAATTACTTTAAATAATCCCGACATAGACTCCCTTCAGAATGGACGTTTCCAAAATATACCGTTTACTGGAAATAGTCTTAAGAGTCACGGACAATCGGGACATATTCCACATGACGATGAAATTGACAATGATGATCAGGAAATATTTGAACATCACAAAGTTACGACGTATAATCCTTCGAAGCTAGTCAACAGACCGAATGTAAAGCCTTCTGGTTCTCGTTTTTCACATTTTGATCCTCTTCTTCCTGAAGATAAACGAACCCCTCAAAATTTCCCTACGCCAAAAAATACAGTAGTAAAGAACTTTAATTTACCAAAACACATTGCTAATTCCTATCACGATGCATCAACGGAATATAAACCTTTATTAGATCTGGAGCCACTGCTTGAAGATGACATAAGAGATATAAGTTCCTTTAGAGAATTAATGAAAAATACAAAAGGTTCATTTGATGTAGAAGTAATTAAATCAAATCAAAGTAAAATATATGATGACAGTAAATCTGATGCAAGTTCTTTGGGACTAGATAATGTAGCTCACGATTCTGCTGTTAAAACTCATTCTCTAGAAAAATTGTACACACAGAAGCCTCAAGTTTTTTCAACAAGTACACAAACTGTTCCTAGTAGTTCTGAAAAGAATTATAGTCATGCTGATGGCGATACTGAGAGTCAAGAAGGAGAAGAAGAAGAATACGAGGGCGAATATTATGATGATGAAGAAGAAGAAACGCAGACTGCGCAAACAACTCCAAAAACAACTGACACAAGAAAAGAACCAGTTACTGATATTTATGATGAATATGACTCAACAGAAGAAAGTGAAAAATCTGAAGAAACTCCAAAAATTAACACAACAAGTTCTTATGAAGTGTTGGTTATGGAACCAAACAAAACAATGGTAAAGGATGATAATTTCAAGGAATTTGTAGATTCAACTGTTATTGATCAACCAGAACAAGGACTAGACAATGATTCTGGTGAACCTAGCCAAAAGTTTACGTTTTCTAAAGAAGACAAAGAAGATGTTTCGTCCATTGAAACTCCGTCAATTTTGGGTGAAGAGGTCGTTTCAGTGGTTACTACAAAAAGTGTTGTAAATGGAACTATATCTATACCAAACGTAACATATTCCCCAACTCCAAAATCAAAAACATCCCATCCCAGTAGCTCACCACCAACTCATGAAAATGAAGATGGAGTCTCAGTAACTACAGAAAATTGGATAGTAGTTGCCTCAGTACAGACTAGCAGAAGTGTTTCGGGTGCTCGATTCTTACCATTCCCAACAGTTGAACAGGAAGAAAAGAAACAGGTACTTACAGATGAAGATGAAGAAAATGTTACTGAAAATCCAAAAGATGGATCACGTAGTTCACCTTCAACTGAAAATATAAATGATAAATTAGATTCTATCCAATCTGAGCTATCAAGTGACGTTTTATCTGGTAGCATAGATAATGAAAACAAAAATATTGAATTAATAACCGAGACAACAACAGATCATATGCATGCCTCGTCTTCTACCTCTCAAGGTCCTGTTAAACTTTTTACTGTAAAAAGCACACAATCTACGACTATAACGGAAAGAGCTTCTCCTGATCCTCTGCCTGTAAATATAAAGAAATTTGCACCTCGATTAACAACATCAACTACACCTAAACCAAGAAAGAAACCATCTTTAGTAACTGTGATGGATGAACTTCCTTCTGGATTTTTACCAGCCGGGTATAAGCCAAAATTATCATTTAAGGATAAACGGACTAGCACAACACCATCTACAACAACAACCAGTACTACTACTCCGTCTCCACCTCCTTCAATAGCTAACGTGATCATCAATGGAACTCAAGGACGATCCTCTGGAATAAGCTCCAAAAATAAAGTTATTATTCTTGATGACAAATCGTTGTTGCCAAAAGAATATAAGCCAAGAGAAAAACCTAAAGAAACTAAAACTCCAAAAACACAAGAAGACGATTTGAGTAAATTTTTACCTCCAGGCTACAAACCACCGACTGAAAATACTAACTTTAAGAATAATACGTTAGTCGTAGAAAAGATTGACATTTCAGCATTGCTTCCTAAAGGTTTCAAATTGAATAGTACCAATATTGCTCTTAATGTATCTGAAATAACAAGCACCACCTCAAAACCTGTTAAAAATATCCCTAAACTTCCAGTAAGTGCAGTTGAAGTTGACATTTCATCTTTACTTCCACCTGGTTTTAAACTAAATAATAGTGAAAGCACGAAGATTGAAAGTCCTCTAGAGAAAATAAAAATCGCTGATGTCTCGAATCTGTTGCCACCTGGATTCAAGTTGAATAATACTGATGAAACTATTGATACTCCTACAGTAGAGGCAACAACCTCTGCCCCGGGAGGATTTAAAGTAGTTTTTCCGTCCCGGCCTGGTGGTAAATTGTCAAGAAAAAGCACTACACAAAAGTCTAGTATTGGTCCTCCGCCAGTTACACCGAAAATACAGAAAGGATGGCCGACAAGGTAAATATTCCTAATGTTTTGTGACGTATTAATCGTGGAAATATTTTTTCAAATACTTTATTTCATGTATTATATATAGAGAGACATACTCGTACATTAAAAAAATGTTATGCTTGTTTTAAAGTAGATCTAGAAAACAAAAGACTCTTTCAGTTTATAAATAGAATTTAATTACTTTAAGTTAAACTTGATTTTTCATATCTGTTATGTTTTTCTATTCAGAGCCTCAACTGAATTTACCGGATGGCCATCTCCTTCGACGACACCGTTTTCACTTGAAAAGCTGCTAGAATTGCAAAGAAACGCGACATCCACAACTCCGTTAGCTGATATAAGTACCGAAGCATCGACTCGACGTGTTGTATCGACGACAACCACAACCCAGGCACCTCCAGCTCCGACTACTCCTGGCGTTTGTCGACAAGAGTGTGACATTGCCGCCACTATAAAATTAGTTTCAGGTACCATCAATTAAATTAAAAACCATTTAACTGCTTTTGCCGTGGGAGCCGGTCTAATTGTGCCATGCTTCGGCACGAAAAGACCGGCTCCGGAGTGATACCACGGCCTCACAGACAACTGGCGTGAAACGGTATTGTGCTGTGTTTCGTTCAGTGTGTAAGTTTACTGGTGGCCCCACTTTCCTAATCCCCTATCCCTATTCCCATTCCCAATCACCTCATAAAGGCCTGCTACGAAATTGCGACTCTTCGGAGTAGTTGTTTCCAACAGGTTACCCGTCTGCTCGCTTGCCCCCTAAATATCATAAAAAACGTATGGGAAAATGAAGTCCGAGTAAAATGATATACCGCTTTAGTATTTTCTGTTTGGAGAATATACAATAACACAAAGAAAAATATATTTTTGTAATAAGTGTTTTACCTTGCAGGAGTAAAATGGATTCCCGAGCTACTCGACCAACATACAAAGGAATGGAAAAAATTAGCCAAGGAAGTCAAAGAAGAGGTATGTTAAATGAATTAATTACGAAGTGAAAAGAATAATATATTATATTTATACATAAGTTATAACAATCATAGTTTTTATTCATGGTAATATAAATATTACATATTTTTCAGCTCAACTCTGTCTATTCCAAAAACGATTTACTAAGCAAGTGGTATAAAGACATTCGCATCGATGGATTCAGTGAAGGCTCCGTACTCGTCGATTACTTCATTGAGCTGAAGAACGTGGAAGATAAAGTTGACACGCTACAGATTAAAAAACTATTCCATAAATCTCTGCACGAAGCCAAACCTGGTTCTGTCGTCGAAGAAACATCGGCACCAGAATTCGACCCCGACGCAATGCAGGGTGATCAGCCCGATGAAGATAGAATAAACAAAAGTGACGAGCAGATGACGAAAACAATCGATAAATCCGCCGGAAAGTTGGAAATTGGGAAGTTTGTGATGGACCCCGCATACACAGAATTCATTGGTAATATCACTTCATTTTGAATAAGTTACACGCAAATTCAATTAAGTACTTGAACAAATTTTTGTACTTGCTTGTTCTATTTCCTTAACTGGTGTATTTGCCAATTTAACAAAAAGCTGATTTCCGAATGTTACCATTTATGAAACGTCTGTAACTTTTTTTCTGTTTATAGTTTTGCCGAAACGAGAGGAGCCAACGATAGTGGAACCGGATGAAGAATCCCTCCTGCCGCAATGGGGCATCGCTGTCATTGTTATTGCACTCGCCTCTTTGTTGTTCGTAGTGATATTCGGTGTAACTGTGGTATGTTATACAACAATATTATATCGAATGTTATAACCAAGGCTATATAACATTCGATATAAGTATCTTAATAATAATATTTTACATACGAGATCCTTACTACAATTGTTTTCACAAGAGATAAACATCCCATTTTTCATTTTATTGGCACTAGCTGCGTAACGTAAGTTTTGAGTGTGTATAATATCGTTTAAAATATGTTAATCTCAAAATCGAAATTTGTCGCAGCTGGTAAACCGTCAAAAGAGTGCAAAAACGAAGCAACCGATACCGCTCAGCGAAGACATGTTAAGGGAGCTGGACAAGAGCCACATGGGAGGCTTCGACGACGTTCATCCGATGAAAGAACGAGACCTTCCATATCTGCCATCTGGAAAGGTAAAATTTGTGTGACAAAAGTACGAGAGAAAAAAATAAAGATAGCAACGTCTCAAATGGAATCCATGAACTTTATAAAACATACAAAATTCTATTTATGGTTCAGAACTTGTCCAGCGCTTTTACTCACTATTACCGTTTGATTTTAATTAGTTATTTACTATCCCAGAACTTTTAGTCAATGTTAATCAAATAATTAAACATTCACTCATAAAGATTTAGGCATCGGAATGATACAAAGTACCTCAACTAAAGATTTCTCTTAATTTTCAGCGAATGTCAACTGCATTCATAGAACAGCTGGCATATCCGAACCCCGGAGACTCGTGGCGCTCCGAGTGGACCCCGCAGCTGCAGAAGTATATGCAACATTATACTCCTGATTCGGGTCGAGGCTCGCAGATATATGGCACCGGCGGAAACGGATATGGGTATGTTCTAAATAATTTATTTTCTACTTGTTTAGCAATCAGATTATGTTGCTTAAGCTGGGGATGATGAACTGATCTGATTATAACAGTAAAATAGATCTTATAAAATTGTAATTGTTGACAGATACGGAGGCTCACAGCTTTACGGGCAGACAGGAGGAGGATCCCAGGTCTACGGCTACACCGGGGAGTTCCCTCGTTCCCACTACTCCAGACGTCGCTCCGAGTACGACAGAGACTTTTAAACTAATTTATTACATACCACCCTGACAATATCATCTTTTAACCTCAAATTAGTATAGATTTCATTTATCTAGGGTTAGATCCAATGGCCTCCGTTTAAAGCTGGGTTCATATATTACTGTGCACACCCAGCTTTGAATCATGGCGGGTCGCAAATGTTCGCATTTTGCATCACAAGTTCTGATAGACGATAAGAGGCTGAAATTATTGATGCGTATATAAGGATTATGGATAGGGAAAAATCATAAAATGACTTGCAACCTTGAGATTCCTTCACTCAGTCTCGATGACAGCAAAACCATTCAGCGTCTTAATCTCGTCGACAGCCAGTGTTTAGGTTTAGTCCGGCCTATAGATGATCAGATTTTGATATTAAAATGTTTCTTATGACCAAACTAACAGATTATGAGAAATAATTAGTTTACGTGGCCTACGACATTTTACTAGTTCAAATCAGAGCTGCGAATTTTAGATTAACGAATTAGATAATTTAATTGATGACACACTTTAGTAATCTTTCAAAGAATCAAAGCATAATAATTTAATTATGATCGTAAAGCTCAAGCTATCTTCGACCTCTATTATAAAAAAATATATGAGAATATAAAAATAACCTACTTATTACAAACATCAACTATGAAACGATCTGCAAAACAATAATTACTGAAGGATTATTAAATTGTGATAATAGTTTCTTTCGACAATTATTACCTGCCAAAATAGTAACTACGACTGATTGTATGATGTAAATAATTAGTTTAAGTGATTCGTTATATATGAGATGAATAGAAGAAATTTTATGGATTTCATTAGAAGTCTCGTGCATACCTATAATTGCTCAGAGAAGTAGAATCGGCGTGAGGTAAATAGTCGCATGAAGCTAGACGCACTGGTCAAATGACCTATGGGTCATCGTGATCCCCAGATCATCGGCGTATGTGAACCTTAAAACACTGTACCGGAATATCTTTGCGGAAGTAAATTCGATATTCCGATGCATGAGTCGTGCACAGGGATAGCGTTTGTCTTGTGTTGTCTAGTTTAACGTCGTTGTGCCAAATGTTATTGTAAATATTGAAATGTAAATTTGGAATTGTGCTCGTGCAAAAATTGTCCACATGACAAATATATTTTCGTCTTAATTTTGCTATGGACGCTATTATAAGAAGCTCAGAGTCCCAAATTCAATAAAGTACCTTTTGTGAACGACGGAATTAATGGACGTTAAGCTCGTAGAAGTAGCATTAAAAGATGTATAGATGATAGAATACGATTCGAAAAGAAAACGAAAGAAAGTAATTTATGTAAAGTAAAATTGTTATTGAAAATGACAAGATATGTTGGTTGTTCACTGCCAAATTATGGAAAAATGTGCCAACTAATTTTGACCGTCTTATAAAGCGGAGAAGAAAAAAATCTTCCATGTGAACTAAACAATTTTAAAAAAGATATTTTGATTTTAAAATGAATATCAAGTAAATTATCTATCTCCTTATTAATAACAAAGTCAAATTTTGCGGTAGTAACGCGACAAGTACTAGCTAGTTATGAACAAAACAATATTGCAATCTAACCAAACCCATGAAGCGTTTTTCTTGTAGCGTAGTATTTATACAAGGAAGACTCAATAATTATAAGTGAACATTCGTGTTTGTCAATTTATTATGAAAACTTGTATTTAATGTTATACTTTGTTTTCGTATAGATATATTTAGAACGTGTATGAGAGTACGATATTGTAAATTTCCTATTGTCGTTCGTACCCGATGGATGTGTTTTCCATTAAAAATTCTTGTATATAAAATTTTTGTACATGTACTTTAGATTCATAATTTAATTGTTTTGAATAGCTAGTTACAAATTATAAATGTAAGATATTAAAATATAGAAAATTATGTAACTGACACAGAATTTTTCTTTACTAACTCCTCTATAGTATTATTATTATTATTACATTTTAGAGCGTCCGTGACCTTTGGTTCGCACTCGAGAGGGTGCAGGTACACACCTCGGTGAAAGAGTGTACCGATGAGACATTTTTCGATCTCAAGTAAATAATATGGATGCTCATTGCCATGGGAGAGCTATGCTTCGACACGAATGGGCCGGCTCGACTGGAGAGATACCCAGGCTTCGTTCAGTGACTGAGTTTACTGGTGGCCCAATTTTCCTAATCTCCTATCCCTATTCACTCATAGAGGCCGGCAAGGAACTTGCGACTCTTTGAATGTCGCGAGTGTCTATGGGTGTCGGTAGTTGCTTTCCATCACGTAACCCGTCTGCTCGCTTGCCTCCTAAATATCATAAAAAAACATGTACATACATCTAATTACCTAAATCTTCACTTGATTATAAAGTATGATATTATCAATAATTATGACTTTAGCGACGACTTTTGAGGTACAAAATATATCACTTTTGTGTGTGGAAAAGCAGTTAAAAGTGTATAGTGTATTATGTACGAGGATGGCAGGCTCTTAGCGAGTGTTTTACTGCACTTCGTAAAGTATTAATGGTTCTTCGCGAACTTTCGTCGGAAAAACAAGGCACTTTCCCTCTGTTCTCGCCTATGAAAATTCCACGAAGACTTAAATTGCTTTTTCATTTATTAAATTATCTTTTATTCCATTCAATTTGGGTTCGTTTGGTATGATACTTGGAAGATTTATATTTTGTGTTGAAGATAACTGTATCTTAAATCTCAAATAAACACCAAATTGAATGGAAAAAAATATCAAAAGTACCAACTGTGGTACTTCTGATTTATTGAAGCAATACATTTCTATAAAACCTCAGTTATTAGTTAACATTAGGCATTTTTGTCCCATTTCACGTAATGGATGAGAGTGCGTATCGCGTTTGCTTCACGATTGTATCACAATATAAAGTGGCTTTATTCTCAAAATGAGTAATAAAAGCAAAATACGACTTTTTACATGTCAAAACAAAATAGCTCTCACATAAACCTCGAATGGACATTGCAAGGTAATAAAACATCGCAGTAGCTTTACACTCCGTTCACAAATTGTGCCTCGGAGTTGTGCTAACCGTTCTTCATGTACCACAGGGGAAACATAAACAGAGCCAGTTGACGGAACTACGTCAATTGGTCGTACCTTATATGAAAAAAAAATCAAAGAAAGCAACCAATTTCCCTGTTGTTGTGCCTGAAGGCGACGAAAACGGTTTTTACAGTAGCAAAAAAAATCTTATGTTTTTTATGGAGTTCGGATAGAGTATTTTTCAAAGTGTCACAGCTAAGTAATAATGTTCCTTTCCTATGGACCATGGGGTGAGGAGAATCCATCAATGTCGCTTTGTTTTGATCGCGAGCTTTATTGATACTACGCGCGTCCCGTGATTTGCCGTGGACACAAAATATACATTACTTATGTACTTACTAGTACCCTGGGCAGCAGAGATTATTGAGGAATAGATGACCTAAG
Organism: Cyclargus thomasi; assembly: GCA_026546445.1. Classification (NCBI taxonomy): domain Eukaryota; kingdom Metazoa; phylum Arthropoda; class Insecta; order Lepidoptera; family Lycaenidae; genus Cyclargus; species Cyclargus thomasi. Next base: position 11,595 of record JAOTAV010030778.1, read on the forward strand.
CCCCTAGCTCACACGTTTTATTTATCGCTTCTTTAGACCTCTGATCGAAAAATATAGGCTTGAATGCGTTCGAAATTATAACAATTCAATTCATTCATTAATGCTTACAGCTAGATTAGGAAGCACACTAAAGCACAATAAAGTTTAATTTGCACTATAAGAAAGGTTGATACACAGCCAGATTTCGTCGACATTTTCCGACCTATACCGTATATGACATAGACCGTCGAGGCTGTATCAATTTCTTCAACGGTATCTACATATACATCCTATAACTGACTTCAAATAAGTAGATAAGGACCAACCCAAAAAAATCCAGCTTAAGCCTCTCCCACACACCCAAAGTTATCTCGAAGCTATATTTAGGAAAAATCCACTATTACGTGACATTTATGGTAATAGATCGCCAAAACATTTTTCATGCGGCCAACAAAACTATTATTAAGGGGGCCTCCCACGATCCTTCACCATTTTAAGCCACCGGGTCACGAGTCCCAACCATTATTGAACGAAATCCTATAAATTACTGTTAAGGGTCCATGATTTGCATTTATATAACGGTAAACGATACATTTATAGCGCCCTAATAACTGACCTTTTTAATGTGTTTAAGATGGTAGGCATTAAGGTTAAGTTGTTGTATTATTCTGAATTTATATATAACTTTCCTAACTTCTCCTATTGCTATAACTATTCCCTTTTAAAGACCGCCAACGCACTTGCGACTCTTTGAATGTTACTGTCCATGGGCGACGGCAGTTGCTTTCCATCAGGAAACTCGCCTGCTCGCTTGACCCATGGAATTGCTTTAAAAAACTGGATAACGCCCATAAATCCGCTGTGTTAGGGCTCATATTATGGTTGGAATGGTTACAAAGAAAACCAAGTTGCTGTTATGGTAACGCGTAACTTTTTCTGGCATATACTAAAATTATCCTTCCTTTTTTGTTTTCATCATAAGATTACGTTACAGTATTAAATGTAAAACCTACAAAAAATTTATATAGAACCCGACCCAGCACAATAGGTATGGGAATATTGTAACAAGTGTTGGAACAAAAAATGAGTAAAGAAAGGCGCTAAATGAAACCTTGAACAAGCGAAGGCAAAAGTCATCGCATTATTTCCGACGTTTTATGAGCCCTAATTCCAAGTCGAATCATAAAAGTGAATTGCAAACTCATGGCTACCGAGAAATACTAACGAAATATTGATGTTTGCTGAGCCAGCGAACTTTTGCTATAAGAAAATAAAACTAGCTAATATAAAGAGTTAGGTACAAAGATGAAACTGTCTATATTTTTTGTACTGTTACCAATAACAATTTTACAAATGCGAATGTGTGTATTTAAACAGATTTTGATATAACTTTGTTTGAATAATTTAAAAATGTTTTTATACAAAACCAGCTGTCGCCCGCGACTCTATACGCGTGGTAACTGTTCGTTTAAAGTTTTTTTTTTTGCTACAAACCTCACCGAGAGGCCTTTCCAACGAATGCAAAACCGTGGAAATCGGTTCGTGCGTTCTGGAGTTATAGCGAATTAAAGCAAAACCTGACTTATTTTTATTCTATATTGGCCGATAATCAGCACGGTCAACGTGCAAGTATCTACGCATTCATTCGTATTACTTTGCCAATAACGTCATCACAGACGGCCAAAGTCAATCTGCGAGCGGAGTCAAGTATCTACATACCTATAATCTGAGAGCTGACAGCAAATTTTGAATAGGTATTTGAGGCAAGCTGAACCTTGTCATATAACTCTCCTATTACACACCCCAATACGGCACTGCAGACCTGGCTGATGAGAAGCGGGCATAGCCTACATTTTACCTAAAATAAAAAAAAATATTCCAAAAGTACCTATATTCAAGGCAATATGTATTCTTATATAATGTTGAATATTAAAAATAATAGAAAAAATGATAAGCCATTTAGTGGGGGTTTTAACATTGCCAAGCGCGTGCAAAAGGTTTTATAGTTTGCGAAATTTGCTTGCAAACTATAAAAAAAAATATTTTTGGCAACTTGAAATTTTAATACAGGATTTTTCATCATTAAATAATTGGATTTCGAGATCTGTTTTTGGAGAGATTATTCTTTTTTTTTTCACTTTTCTTTAGCCCCGCTTCTAACAAGCCAGGTCAGCAGTTGCCAGTTCCGTATTGGGATGTAACAGAAGATACATTACAAGGTTTCAGCTTGCCTCAAATACCTACTGAAAAATTGCTACCAGCTCTCGGTTTAATATAACAATACATGCGTGTGATTTTCTGAAATTGCCGACTATGAAGAGAAGCCATTAGGTTATTAAAGAGCTAAATAATATTTATTATTTATACACATTAGGTTATTAAATAGCAAAATGTACCCGGGGACGGGCCGGAGGAAAAATCTGCCTCGACATGTTGACCATCATCAGTGTACAAACACACACGACCATGTCCTCTCCGGTCCATACTGGGGTACGAAGCATGACGTGGTCATTTACGTAACGCTCCTGGAGTAATCCCCCTGATGGGAAATGTATGTTGCGGGTTGCCGGTTCCCAACCGCGCAATTAATTTCAGCCAAATCGCTTCCTCATTTATTCATGGACCGCTATCTTGGGGACTGTGTGTTACGGATTTAGATCGAATTTAGTTTAAAACTTTAGTTGAGGAAGAATACATGCTTGGTGGTGTAACATAAGTAATTGCAGATACTTTAGGGTGTTTATCTGTCCCTTATGTATTTATCTATCCCTTATAATATTGTGCGAGTTATAAAGTAAGTCAACATATGGACATTCTGAAAACATTTGTTTCAAATTTACTCAGAAAGGAATTATTTTCTATTTATTTATTTTATACAGAGTTCACTGTGAAAATAGCAGCGCTAAAAGCGAAAAATATTTTTTGTGACTTGTACGAGCAATCGCCCCAGCAACGAGAGTTTACACACAGCAAACACAAAAAAATATTTTTTAATTTCAGCGCTGATACTTTCAAAGTGAGCTAGCTCTATATAAGGAACTCTATACAAGGACACCCTAAAGTATATCACTTACCTTACCTTACCTAATGTGTGAAACCACCGTTTTTAGAGCTGAAATAATTATAATAATAGTAAAAAAATAATATGTTTATGTCTCAAGCAAGCAATTTGTAGGAGACTTGGAGCCCAAGCTAAACCAAGGCCTGCATGATGGTGCCCCACAGCTTTCTTAGTTAATTCGGTTCTTAAAAAGTTATTTCTAAGTGCCGAAATGTCATCGAAACCGTCAGATTAAGATGGGGGTGTTAAAAATACACCAAAGAATACTTTCAAACAAAGAACTGATGACTGTAATAACATATAAAAATAAAGCCTTATCATTTTACAACCAAATTTCTCAGATATTTTACATGCCATTCAACTAAACTTAAGCTTTAGGCCTTACTGTCTAAAATCATGTGAATTATGTTCAATTTATAAAAAAAAATTAAACCATTTTTTTATAACCTTAAAATAGTTGTAGTATTTAAGACACTACAACTATTTTAAGGTTATAAAAAAACCTAACCTAACCCACCACTAAAATAAAACATTACCTTATTATTTTCTTCTCCATTTTACCTAATAATCTACAAAACTTACTCCCACGACCCTCGAGTTCCTTAAAAAATAGCACTCTCACCTCCCCAGCTATAAAGAAATGTCAAGTGATACACAACACTGGTTCTCAAGTAATAGTTACAAAAAAATAATACTCTATCATAAAGATTTTCATTCACACAATCCTAATGGATTCGACAATGGCGCGAATTTGTAGCAAATAAAAAATATTGTTATATTTTGCAACAAAACCGGCAACCCTTTGGACAAATGTTGCCGCATTAAAGTGCCCACTCTGCCTGCTCGTTTGTCCATCTTTTGTGCTCTGTATTATGCCTGTACAAAATATTTCACCCGCAATTTTTCGTTACCTCTTTTTTGGTGATTTTCTTTTACAATGGTGTGGTATTAGGAAAAAAATTACAGAAAGTAAAGTATTTTTTATGATACTGACTTGATGATAATATTTATTCTACAAGCATATTAATATAATGATAATATTATTCAATTGTGCTATTCAGGATACTGGTTACTGACACTTCTAAATAATAATTATTAATATATTATGTTGTACATTATACACTTGACATGGAAACCCTATATCAAGTGTCCGTCGTCAAAGGCTCTCGTCAGACAAAGCCTCTAAGCAACATTATAATAATTACTTAGGCCTAATTTCGCAATATATCTCCAACAATACTCTCCTAATATTGTCGCAGTAAATTCAATGGCCAATTGATTGCCTATTCAGCGTGTCGATCAGTCGTTCGACTGATTAGTCGTCAACCGATCAGTCGTTCGACCGATCCGACGACTGATCCGATATCACGTTAATCCCATAGGTGTTCGGTTGATACGAAAACAACATTGCTGATATTAATTCGTTATCACGTGAATTTACAATACTGGTCGTGTCATATTCGATTGTTTTGTAGATACATCGTGTGGGATTAAAACAGTAATTGGAAAAGCAGCTATGATTTTTCTGACAATATTATACCTAATCTACTGAGTAAAACAATGATAGGGTTAGTTTCCGTACAGCGGATTTTTATCACACATATTTTATTTGTGTGGATTTTATATAATTTTTTTGACGGTTTTTTTTTGGGCAGCAAATTCCGCAAAAATAATTTTTGCGCGGATTTGCTGCTCCAAAAAATCCTTCTTACTTCCTAACTAGTTCACTCACTAATCACTTTCTAATGCTAGCCGAGTGACATTATTTAATGATTAAGCATACTTTAGCTGTATAAACAGTTTTACACATTCGTCCCTTAGCTTACAACACCGCTTAAGTCATGTCATAAAGCTTATGACAATCATTTAAATTATTATAGTTAAATATATTATTTAACAATCCTCTTTAAGTGCGTCAGTACGACCATTGATCAATATAGATGTTGTCGCAAATTGCAAAGCTAAGAGATAGATATAGGTAAACATCAATAAAATAATGAGAAGTGATAACCTCAGAGAGTACAGAAGACGAGGGCACGTGACCAGCCACGTTAATTTTCTCGGATGGAATAACATTCAACATTTTACCTCCAGCTTTTGTAAATTGAACTTTATCACCTTGGCATAAGTATTTAATACATGAGCATACAACATCCCCCGCATTGTATATAGAGTAAATAAAATAGTCATAGTGTATATATCCTGGATTTTGTAACAGAGCTAATTAACACGATTTGATTACGATGACTTAAAAAATTTAAAAAGTGACGACACAGGTTCTTTAATTAAATATAAAAATATATTAGGTATCAAGTTCATAATGTTGTTTCGAATTTTATTCGTTTATGTCACAAGCAAAATAATATTTTATCAAATAAACCGTGTAAATATACGTTAATCCGTTCAGTGATATCGTTTCGATATAGCGCTGTCCTATGTAAATACGCCCCGACAAACAGGAAGAGGTAAACAAGGAAAAATCACAATTCTAGGAAAAAAACGGTATCACCCTTTAGAGGGGGAATTCTCAATAGGTCGACGGTCACGTCTCAACTCACAACTCACAAGGTAAAATTGATTGTCAATATTTTTCTCCAGTAGCGTTTGATTGTAAGGTTTGATTAGATATATTAAGGAGTGTCTGCACTGGGAATTTTATTCGAGCGGCAGGAAAGCTGTCATATCACAAAATATTTTCGGAGTTCGTAATCGCAAGTTAAAATACGAAATTTCTATTTTCCAAAAATAGGGTTCCCTGCGATGTGACACCTTTCATGCCGACGATATAATTATGTAACTCTCCGCACAGGTGGAAAAAAAATGAGCGAATAAAGTCCATGCGATTAAAATCAGCTGTGAGAAAACAGATTCTTTATACTTTGTCTCTCAAATAAGTTGTGTAAAGCCTATACGTCACTTATTAGGAAATTCTGAAAAAGGTTCTGAGTAAGTGGAAATTGAAATATTTTTCACGAATCGCGTTGCATCTCACGGTCTTAGTTAGTTTATTTCATTAAGGTTATAAATGTGAGACAGCACTAAACTAGCGAACCACTTCTGACTCTTATGTCTTGTTTACACGTATTAAGTAGATAAGTAGGTAACTAAATTTTAAGTTATTTAACTTGTCACATGCTACTAAATTTGTGTTTACATAAATAAATGACTTAAAATTAAATTAAATTTTTTTTAACTACTTATGTACTCAAATACATGTAAACCAGATAATAAACGTTACCTATGGAAGTGAAGTGTTACATAGTGTCGTTTGAGTGCGCTCCCGCATACTTTGGTACTAAATGTGTCAAACTCTCGCAGTATTTAGCCAAACCTACCTACGGTCGGATTGAGAAATCTTTTTCTTTTTGGAAGTTGGCTAAACAGAAGATTGGAAAATCCAACTCTTTTCAAACGTAAAAGTCACATTGACCGTAATGTTTCAATAGGCAAACGTCGCCGAAATGTAAAAACGTTTTTTCATCAGATAAAAGTACCTTCGTCGGGGATGAATGCGTCGTGCTCTTGATAGGGGGTTGAAAGGATGTTCGGATCACCTTGGCTTTAACTTGATGTATTAGCATATAGATTGTGCACTAACTTTACACTTTCTTTTCACGGAAAATTAAAAATTTTTTTTTTCAAGGAAAATAGTAGACTTTTAAATTTTGGCTAATAAAAGTTAGCTTAGCTTTGATTATGTCTCTTAAAATTATCACTAAACAAAATGCAAAGCAAACATAGGCAAACGAGCAGTCACAATTAAAAACCATTTATTTCGAGTTGACGCTCTGTAGAAGGAAAGGCGAATATTAATCTATGTTACAAAGTAAAAATGGAATATACAAAATAAAGAAAATGTACGGGGAAATTTAAAATTCCTCACGAAACTAAATCCATCAAAAGAGAAACAAAACATCTTTTTAAAAATGGAAAACTGGCAGGAGAATTTTCCCTGAGCAACGTTTGCTACGAGAGAGATTAGAGTAAGCCCCCACAAACTGTCCGCTCGTCCCAATGTGCTGGAAATAAATAAACAATTGAACAAGTCCCGCTAAAGCCTTCGGGGAATGAAATAATTATTGAGAGAGCTTGCCTATTAATTAAGATAATTAGAAGGTTAAACAAAGGATATGCCTCTGCCTAAGTTATTTTATTACTTTAATGGTTGAATGAAAATTTTTGGTCGTTCTAATTGTTGAACAGTAATTAAGTAAATTCTTATAAAATTTTGTGGCCTTTACTTTATAATATGTAGTAATGTTGTAAAGCAAATACTTATAAGACGCACTAGTCCCTTTGTAAGAAAATATAAAAAATAAAGTATGGATACATAAAAATCAATACCGATTATATAAAGATATTCCCAAAAAATAAAATTAAGAAAATAATCTAAGTTCAACGAAAACACGTAAAGTATCTTTCCCTTCTGGAGTCTGGAGCTAAGTCACGAAATTATGCGGGAGCTGAGCTGTTTACAAATTGTTTCAGAACAACTGAATCAATTCAAAAATGAGATGTAAATGATATGGAGAAGTGTTTATCCCTTTTGGCTATTGTTAGTTGAAATCCAAGTTATTTTTTTTTTATATTTAGGGGACAAGCGAGCAGATGGGCTACCTAATGGAAAGCAATTGCCGTCGCCCATGGACACTCGTGACATACGAAGAGCCGCATGTGCGTTGCCGGCCTTTATGAGAGATTAGGGAATGGGAATAGGGATAGGGGAATTAAAAGTTGGGCCACACTCAAACTCACTCACTGAACGAAACACAGCACAACGCCGTTTCACGCCAGTTTTCTGTAAGGCCGTGGTATCACTCGGTCGAGCCGGCCCATTGGTGCCGAAGCATGGCTCTCCCTTGTCAAAGTTAGACAGCAGCTCAAAATATAACCCCAGGTTTTCGTAAATAAAATTTCTATCTTACATCCACACTACTATATCCGTACATATACAATTAATCATACAATGTTTGTTGTGACTAGAAGTCGGTTTGAATTTTTTGATAAAAATAATAATGTTTCTCTTCTTAGATTTATGTATCTATCACAACTATAAATTTTATTTGTGCAGGGAATTAAAAATATTGCAAATTATGTGCGTTTTTATACCATTTCACAGCTTCATACTACATGTTACCCTCAGTAAATATCTAAGGATTATTTTCGAAAGCGTCATAGGCATTATATTTTACAAAATATGAAAATAATGTTAAAATCGGCTTACAAACAGTAGAATCAAAGATATCACGCGATGTAAACTGCTAAATAATATGGCCATAGTATGCAGATGATACATGGCGTAAGAAAAATAATTAAGGTAATGATGATGATTGATAAAATAATAATAAGTTCTTAAAACGCTGAAATCCCCGAACCTCTATTTTTTAAGGAAGACGAGTTCTATACAGCACCTTTGCAACCAGGGTAATTCAAAATTGTAATAACTACCTAAAGTACTTCAGATAAAAATCATCATATATCTATATATATAAAAGAAAGTCGTGTTAGTTACACCACTTATAACTCAAGAACGGCAGAACAGATTTGGC
>JAOTAV010030789.1:0-20182 GCA_026546445.1 Cyclargus thomasi
ATATCTCATGGGGATTACTTTGAAGGGGACAAAATAAATATTCATGAATAAATAAATAATTTTTGAAAAAACACAAATTTCGCGATACTTTTTGAACACAGTAGTATATATACACACAAATATTCATAAAGCGATTAATCGTTCGATTATAGAAATAAGCAGGGGCGGGTCTACCTTAAGTGCGTGCGTGCAGAGTACTAAATATTCTGAAATATAAAATTTAAGTGTGACAGGTTCTTATTTTTTTCTTTTTAGTTTTTTAAGCAGTCGGGTTTTATGTTTTTTTTAATAATAGTTTTTATTAGGACCTATTTCACCACTTAGTTATAAAATGCCTTATTTACAATTGACAATGTGATCAATTCTGTCCCACGAATGTCTGATATCTCAATCTGGCAAAAAAAGTGCCTGGTTACGTCCTTAAGAGACAAAATACAATATAGATTATTTATCAGGAAGTTATAAAACCTTCTAGTAAACTTCAAATATATCAACTCAGTTGTGTGCGCGGCCCTATGTGTGCGTGCGCTTGTAAACAAACTCTCATTTATTTGGCAATGGCGCGGCGCCGTCCGAGTAAACAAGGTTTACCCACACATAGGGCTAACCCCACAAGTTGAACTAACTATAACGAGAGTACTTCCAGGACTGCGGCTGCTTCGCCATGACCCCGCTCTACCTGTACTGCGGGCTGGGTGCTCCGCTGGCGTTACTGCAGCCCTACCATCCGCTGGAGGCTCTAGCGGGGGTGCTGTCGGCAGGTATAGGGGACACAGCCGCAAGCTGGGCGGGGTCCAGGTACGGGAAACACCACTGGCCAGGTAAGACCTAGTGATATCGCGATCTAACAGACAGAGTATATAGAGGTACTGTATGATGCCCGCAACTCCATGGCTATATTGCCAAAATTCCTTTATAGCTCGGGAACTGTACATTTTTCCGGAATAAAATGTATCCTATGTTCTTCCACGGGAAAAAATCTGTATACCAAAAATTCGCCAAAATCGGTTCAGCGGTTTCGGCGTGACTAAAAACATACATTTTCGAGTTTATAATATCAGTTTGGAAGTATCTATTTTTATAGAATTAATCAAGTCGCCCCCAGTATCTAGATGTATAAGCACACGCACACATAAACTTCCTAATTGTTTTTTGTACCTTGTAATGTATACTCTATGGCAGGACCTCCCAACCGGGGGGGCACGCCCCCCTATGGGGACGTAGAGAAATGTGAAAGTGTTAGGGGGGCGTCGTAGATACGTAATATGCAAGACTACATTTCCAAAAAAGTAGTCATTACAGTTTTTAATATTTAGTTTAAAATAAATGTGAAATTTTTAACAATTTTTGCATAGACAAATTTAGTTTTGGCTCGGGGAGGCATGGCGAAATAAAGGTTGGGAAAACCTGCTCTATGGTATACTCTACGGTAACAAAGCAGTTACGCCCAGAGAATTACGCAAATAAAATTTTATTCTACCTACATTGTATATTTATTAAGAAGTATTGATTTTGTTAAACTTTGTTTTTCTCAGGCAGTAAAAAAACTTTAGAGGGAACGGCTGCGAACATAATGTCGCAAGTTGTAGCCGTGTACATTTTGCAAGTAATAGGTAAGTCTTAACTTTAGCAAAGAACAAAATTATCTCCATCACAAATACACCAAATCTTTTGAGCAGGGAGTCAAATTGCGTACAGACAGATAAGATTATGTAATTTTATTTTAAACTAGCTGTTACCCACGACTACGTCCGCATGAAATTTTATAAATTATACCGTTTCTGCAACATTTTTTGATTACTGCTCGGCTCCTATTGGTCATAGCTTAGTGTTATATAGCCTACCTTTATAAATGGACTAACAAAAATATTATTTCAATTTCGGCTTTTTATTATTAGTCTATCTATACTAACACAAATTGATAGTTATTATTAGTAACATTTGCAGGTATTTTGAGCACACAATACGCTCTTGTACGGACGTTGGTGGCAGCTACAGTATCAGCCTTAGTAGAGGCAAAGACAGACCAAGTTGACAACCTTATACTACCCCTGGTCACACTCATAGCACTACAGTGTACAAGGTTTATGTGTTAATCTTTCCATTAGTATACAGGTGTAACAAACTGGGCTAAGGCTAGGCTCCTTCATAAAAATATTTAAACAATGTTTAGCTAATTAAGATTCGCTGTCCCTTTCTGTCGTGTGACGTTTTCAATATTCCAGAAAAGGACTTCAAATCATGATTAGCTAAACACTGTTTAAATATTTAAGTAAGAGTTAAGTGATAGGAGTTAAGTGGTACAACTTTGGGCCAGTGTCATGAAGCATCACACAATAGGGAATATGCATGATTTTTTTCTTTAAATTATTAATCTATCGCTATCGAAAAACGATGTAATCCAATCAGTTTTTGATTAAATTGAAAACAACAAAGTTACTAGCATTTAAATTAGCAAGAGAGATCCGATATTTATTGTGACGTCAAAGTCTATAAACTGTATACAAAGTTCATACTAAATTACATTTTGAGAGAAAGAGATGGGTTGTAAACTTAAATCGCTGATATCTTACTTATTTCTCAACATATCTATTTGCCCACTCTTATAATTATTTGCATTCAATAAATTTTGTTTTACAGGCACGTTTTTTAAACTTGTATTTAATATATTCGCCATAGATAATTAGTTAATGACATTATTGTGATATACTAAGAATCCATAATTAAGTCCCACCTCTAAAAATAAAATGTAGTATCATAAATTTTCTTCATAAATTGAAACAAAGTTGTAAGTTTAACTGCGTTTTTGTTTTGAAAAAGATCTTACATTATCGTCATACCAAATTTTGTTTAAATCGGTGTTATTTTGTTACAGCTTTTTAGATAAAATATTAAGTATAAATATTAGTAAGAAGTTATTGGGACCAACTAAATTGTTAAGTTGTACTAGTCGTTAATTTTTTTTTATATCTAATTGTGTGTTATTTAATATATTGTGCAAAATAAAATAAAATATTTTTATTTTTTTTAAACATGTATTTTATTAACTTGTTTGATTGTGTCATCAGTATCCTGGCTTTTGTGTTTTTTTTAATGCAGTTAACATTAAATACATCTTGCAAGTGCTTACAACAAATACATATGATTAACATATTTTCACACAAACCCTCATAGAGGACATCTTAATATTCCTTTTTTTGGAAGTCGGTTAAAAATGTCTGCTTAAGTCAGACTCATAGGGTAAGTAATATCTCAAGAAAATACTTAGCCCTCTGGCTAGGCCTCTCTAGGCCTTCAATATTACAAGCTTACCAATGTAGATTTTGAATAATGTTGATAAACCCTGTGTAGGAACTTACCTTGACTTATTTAGACCATCAATAACATTTTATACCAGATTATGCTTAATCTAAGTATGTCCTGGGAATATTCAGTCTATTCATACTATGTATTCACAGAAATCTCATCTTTGATTTCCAATTTAACAATCTTTGTTTTATCATCTTCCAAATCATTTACAGAGACAACCTCGCTTGTTCTTTTAGATTTTATCAAAATTCTTTTCTTTTTTACACCTTTACACTTCCTTTTGAAAACTTTTTCTAAAGCAAGCACATCCTTTCTGTCTATAGTCCAGTCAATGATACTGTTTTCAGCTAGTTTTGTGAAGTTCTCTTCCCCGCTGTATGTTGGTATCTCTAAGTTTAAAATTGTCATGACTCTCTCCAAAATGTCGTCTACATAATAATTTATAATTAAATCAGCCTTGTTGTCCTGGAAAAACGTTAAATAATTTTTTAATAATGATCATAAATAATAAATAGAATTTAAATAATTACATCTTTCAGTATTGTGAATTGTGACTAAGACCCTAAGTTAAAGCTCCACAAATTTTAGGTCCTAGAGTTTTGTTTGTGAAGGATATGCATAGGCAGATACTAAACTAACATATTAGGTTGGGTTAGGACAAGTCCAGGGATTTTACATAGCCAATTATAATTTTTAATTTTATTTAAATAATTTTACAATTAAATTTAATTTTATTCAATAATTTTACAATTGTAAACAGCCAGAACCTGCCTTTAAATCAATTTTGCTACTAGTACTTAAAAGGATGAATATATCTATCAATGAAATTGAAACTGACCCAGCTGACAGACCTATCTCATTTGGTTGGAATATCTCATTTTCATGTAAGTTGTGGCTCAACATCTGTCAGCTGGCTTGACATAACGCCACCAGACTACTTAGATCCGCAATCTGACACTGCATCAACTACTCTGATAGTACACATTAGTCATTTAAATGCTCACATTAAACTTACATGTTTGGTGTGTTGTAAGTTACATATCACCAATTTTCCACCATATTTTACTGTTTCAACGGGCAGATTACCACTTGGTACAATTTGTAGTGTAGTTCCTAAACATATACTCAAGTCTGCTATGCTGAAAATGGATATACACGATTTTATAGACATTAGGGGAAACCAGTTAAGAATGACAATAATATCTTAGAACATTAGTTTCAGTTATGCCTCACAAAATGCTATAAAAAGGCACATTAATAAAATACTGAATGATTCTCGCAACTTTGCTATACCAAAATTCATGCAAGAGCCTAAATACCTAATATAATTTCAGAAAATTTGGTTTTGTGGTTGAGGCATGACGAGGTAACACACAGACAGACACACTTTTGCATCTATAATGTTAAAATTAAATAATATGGATCATCTTTTATACCTAGAATGCCACTCAGACATGAGGAGATCATTCTCTGGTAAGCTGTGTTCCCAGTCTAAGACTCCATCATAGAGCCTTCCTCGACACGGTCTCCCACCGTTGAAACCTGCTGCACATTGGACACCACTGCATTTTTTGCCAACTGTCTCAACGGGAGAACTTCTGACAAACTGCCTGAAAATTTTGTAAAATACACTAATATTAGAAATATGACAATATACAAAACTTAAAAACCTCTATAAGAAATAAATAATTTGTTCCTTCCCATCAGAGCCAGATGAGAAATATAACAAGGGATATATAAGATATAGCACAAAAACAGTGCTAGAGAATAATTATAGAGGCTAGAAATAATAAAACCTTGGGCGAATACCTTTTACACAGGTTACATTCATCCACAAACATATTCCCATGGAGTTCAGCTAGATATTTTCTAGGCAGGCCTGATTTGAGATGCAAACCATCAATATTCTGACTTACTACATATTGAACTTTTTTCTCTTCTACCAGTTTCTTTATGATCATGTGTGTCTTTGTTGGTTTTGCATCAGTAAAAGAAATATTGACCAAAGGTTTTTTACCCTTTTTCTCCAAAGTCCATACACCATTTGGCCCCCTGCAAAAAAATATGTTAGTAATAAAAACATCAAAATCAAAGTTTCCCAGTATACTACTTTTATTATGATTACACAGTGTATAAATAAAAATTGCAATTACACAAATAAATTAGAAAACATTCAGTTAACTGCTCTCATAATTCCTAACATTTAAAAAACTATTGTCTTAACTTTCTTACCTGAAATCAGGAATGCCAGCAGAAGTACTTATGCCTGCACCAGTATGAACAACTGTGTGTTTACTGTTTTTGATCAGATCTGCTAGAATCCTGCATTTCTCATTTAGTTTGTCAATTGTTTCAAATTTCTGAAAGGTTAGCAGTTGTTAGATATTATCTAAAGTAACATAGAGTGTTCGGGTGTAAGTATTGTGAGGCGGGTACTCTCCGATGCTACTGATTAGCGAACCAATTTAAAAAATAAAGCTTTTTGTTTCGAAACAAGTAAAGTAAACGAAAGTTACCTCTGGTGCACCAAGTATGCCTTTGTGCTCGTATGGAGACAGGCCTTCTGCATAGTTACAAGACATTAATGTGAGTTCGTAGTAGTTTATTTTAAACAAAACATAAATTGTCGTTGGTGCTTGGGCCGGTTTTTGTCTCACTTAAAGATAAACTGAGAAATGTTGTTAAAAAAGTGACAGTACACATACAGTAAAGTGATAAATGGCACAATTTGAATATTTATCGAGACTTTAAATTAAGCTAATAAACAACGAATATTAATAAAATTAATAAACAACGAATGCGCTATATCTTCTTCTCCTTTTTCTTTTTTTTTATGGCTATATAACCATGGCCAGTGTCGAGTAAAGGCGGCAAATCAATTTTCTTGGTCAAATAATTTTAGCAACGTTACAATATTTCGTCAAGTCTAAAATCTAGTCAAAGTCAAGATAAATCGTCAGTGCAGTCAAAACGTCAAGTCAGTAGATTTAGTAAAGTGGTAGACGCTTTACTAAAATTTCTAGTGGAGTTTTGGAGGGATACATAAAAAACACGTTTCTTGAAGTTTTATTAATTGCCTACACTTGTGCATCATAACGAATATTTAATGGTTAATATTGTACCAATATAACGCATTAAAACCCAGAACAACAAAAGAAAACGTCTTTTCATGTAAAAAAATTATTTCGCTTTGTGTCAAGCTGACAACGTCATTTCATTACCCATTTGTCAAACGTAATTTAGTTGCTGTTTGGGTTTTCGATTTTTTTGTACATTAAATAATTGAAATTAACAATTAATAAGATTTTAAGTGTCTCAAATTATAACTATTCAAATATGAATCGTAGACGAGCCCATGAAGAAGAAGATGGCTACGGTAAATATTCAAAATTGTCTTTTTAAGGTTATGATTGTTTGGCTTAACAATTGGATTACCGATGCATAATATTTCTTATTTTCCAGAACGGCTCCATAGAAAGAGACGTCGTGTATCTGAGAATCAAGAGATCGAGGACAGATTGGAGTCGCTTATTCTAAGAGTGGGCGAGAAAAGTAGCTCCAGCTTAGAAAGTAATTTAGAGGGTCTAGCCAGCGTCTTGGAAGCTGATTTGAGTACGTTTCGTGGCAAGATACTTCGTATTTTAACCGATTGTGCTATTCGGATGCCCGAAAAGTGTACCATTTATGCCACTCTGGTTGGTTTGCTCAACGCCAAGAATTACAATTTTGGCGGCGAATTTGTTGACTACATAGTGAAGACATTTAAAGAAAATCTCAAATCCAGTAAGTGGAACGCCGCAAGATATTGCTTAAGGTTTATATCGGACCTGGTGAACTGTCATGTGCTAGCAGCTTCGTCACTTTTGACCTTGTTGGAGACTCTGGTTGATTGTGCCAATGAGGACAGTGTGCCGCAAGTGCGAAGAGATTGGTTCGTATTTGCAGTCTTATCAACCCTTCCTTGGGTGGGAAGAGAACTGTATGAAAAGAAGGAATCTCAGTTGGACCACTTGCTTGTTACTATTGAAGTTTTTCTGAACAAGCGCAGTAAAAAGCACTGGCCGGCACTTAAAGTGTGGTCCACAGATTCACCCCATCTCCAGGAGGAATATTTGGACTGTCTGTGGGCTCAAATAAAGAAACTAAGGCAAGACAACTGGTCTGAGAAACACATCCCTCGTCCATATCTTGCCTTTGACTCAATTCTATGTGAAGCTTTGCAACACACATTGCCAACAATTCAGGTAATTTTACAACTGTGTCAATATACTAAAGTATACTAAAAGTAATTCAGCTTAAATGTTTTGTTATCAAATTTTCTTTTAACAAGGAAAGCTAAATAGTATTATTGCTAGCCTTAATCTTTATGTTTAACTTTTTTCAGCCTCCTCCTCACAATGATGGTGATGTTTATCCGATGCCAAGAGTGATATTCCGTATGTTTGACTATACTGACTGCCCAGATGGCCCGGTCTTACCCGGAGCTCATTCTATTGAGAGATTCCTTATTGAAGAGCACCTTCATAACATAATTGAAGCCTACCACTTGGAAAGGAAAGAATGTGCAGCGCAACTTCTATGTTTTCCATACAAAGCTAAGATACCTTTAGAATACTGCATTGTGGAAGTAATCTTTGCGGAACTGTTTAATTTGCCAAGACCAAGATATCTTGAGATTTGTTATGGCTCAATACTTATTGAGCTGTGTAAGCTGCAACCTTCCAGCATGCCGCAGGTGTTGGCTCAAGCTACTGAAATCTTGTTCATGAGAATTGACTCCATGAATGTAGCTTGCTTTGATAGGTGGGTTACTAATTATAAATTATAAAGTCAAAAGCATTGCTTTTCTTTAGTAAATATTTATTTCTGTAAAGTAATGATTGTCTAAATACTGTAAAAATGTTGCTTGCTGTTTCATATAATTGCTAAATATTTCAGATTTTATATTATTATTTCATGTTCCAGATTTGTAAACTGGTTTGCATACCATCTGAGTAACTTCCAGTACCGCTGGTCATGGGAAGACTGGGAGGGTTGCGCACAGCTAGACCCTGATCATCCTAAACCGCGCTTCATTAAGGAGGTCCTCGGAAAGTGTCTGAGGTCAGTCATTACAATATTACTAACATTTATTATAAAGCTAATACGCGATTAAAATAATTAATTTAAACCAATGTAAATAAACTATGTTAAAGAGTGCCTTGAAAATTAAATTATAAAACCCCCATTAAAGTTTAGTTTATTCTATTATGCTGCATGTACTAGTTTTTTGGTGTAATAAGATGAGTATAATAAGCCCTTTAAACCGAAATCAGTTAAAACTATTAGAGCCAATTTCTAACTATACAACATACACACTTTAAAAATACTAACCTTTTTCTGGCATATTTAAGTAATAAAATATGTCCAATGTTGTGTAACAATTATTATGCCCAGTTAAGGGTTCTGGAGCCAAAAGGCCAAAACACAATTTGTCATGTCTGTCTGTCCGTCCATATTTCACAGCCACTTTTTGATTTTAGGTTGTCTTACCACCAACGCATAAAGGACATGATTCCAGAATCACTGGCTGCTTTTGTACCACTGAAACCGGAACCTATTTACAAGTACACTATGGAGGGCGCAGGTAAGAAAATAACAATAATAATAAATATCTTTATTGTATAAAACTATTGACTTATTCTAAACATAAAAAATATTTACATAAGGTACAAGAAAAATTCCAAAACTTAATGGCAAAGCAAAGCATTATACTGTTGAGTTTCTAAGCAGCCATACCATCATATGTTTGAGCATTTCGTGACTTGTAGGTGCCTTATGCTTCCTTAAAACATAAGTTGTGAGCATTTCTTACTGCCATTAAAATATGTTGTCCATATTATTATGTAAAAGAGTATTTGTTTCATTTGACTCTACAGCATTCCCAATGTAAATAATGGGATTAAGAAATGTTTAAATGTAATTTTATCAAACATTACAATTATTTTAAATGCCACTTTCATGCTATTTATTTCTATTTTTATACTAATAGATCTAGGAAGCTAAAAGGTTTTTCAGAATTTGTCTTACTTTGTCTAGTGGATGTGCTAGTGTTGTCTTCTGCGTCGTAACTGTCATCATCGTCTTCGTCGGTAAAACTATCTTCTACGTCCTCAAATTCCTTATCGTCATCACCATAATGATCATTGAAGGTAGCTTCCGGTCCTGAGAAAGGTTCTTCCGGCTTGTCATTTAATATGTCAAAAAAGTCTTTCAAATTGTCATCTATTTTCTGGTAGCTACCATGGTTGATGCTCGCCTGTCCTTCTAAATCGGATCTGGCTTTTGTCTCATTGCCAATATTATCGTCGAAGTTGAACTTTAATATTTCAGAAAGTATATCGTCTGTGCCCGTTTCAGATGTGGTAGGCTGTGTTGTCGTTGCTATGTCATTGCTTTCAGTTTCTAGATTGCTTTTCTTTTTCTTGCACTTTTTCGGTGGCTGGGACACTGCGTTTGTGCTCGTTGTTTCTTCACTCTCACTCGTCACTTCGTTGGTTTTGTCACTCGCCCAGGTGGTCGTTTCACCGTAATATTCATCCGACTCGTCAGAGGCGGTGGACGATTCGTCCTCATCAAAATCGTTTTCTTCCTCTGATCGTTCTAGCGGAATGACGCTATTGCTTTCGTATGCGTCATAATTTGTACTCGATTCTGCTGCGTTTGTTTGCGTGCTGGGTGCATCTTTTTCAACGTTACGAGGAGTAGTCGAAGAGTAACCCTGGAAATTGGAGCCCTTTCGCCTATAAGACATTGAAGCTGCAGATGGTGTAGCCGGTGTCGTGTTGTTCTTTTGGATACCAATAACGCTCCATCTGTCGTGTTTTACCGATGTCCCCTTAATTAGTAGGGTCGACTGGCGAAATCTATTTCTGTTTCTTGGTTGCATCGTCGTTGATGCCGACTTTCTTTCCGTTGTCGTTACTGGTCTAGAAGTCGTTGTAGGTTTGGTTGTTGTTATTGTCGTTGTTGTGGGAGCTTTCGTTGTTGTCGTCGTTGACGTTGTTGAAGTGCTGGTTGTACTTGTTGTTGAGGTTGTTTTGTTTCTTTGTCCCGTCGTAGCTGAACTTGCCTGTGGTGTTAAATCAGTTTTTCTGACGGGGCTCTCTGTAGATCTGTAAGCTATTCTTGGTGTTGCTGTTGTAGTTGTTGAAGAGGTTGTGATTCTCTTGTGTTTCCTTACCTTCTCTGGCTTGGTAAACGTCGGTGGAGGACGCGTTCGCTTTCGGGGCTTAGGTGAAGTGGGCGCGGAGGTAGTTTCCAGTTGTACTGTTGGAGTAGTTGTAATTTTTTCCAATACTTCCAGAGAGGACGTCGAGAGTGATGAAGTTTCTTCTGTACTTCCTACTGTGCTAATTACGATGTCTTTTTCTAACTGTGATGACATTGGTGTTGTTTTTGTAAAGGAATTCAGTACGTTTGTCCAATAAATGGCGTCCATATCTTCCTCTGGCACTGCCTGTGCGGTTATTATGTCTGGCGCGGCGGTGGATGAAACTCTCTTTGTGCCATGCTTTTTTAAAGGCTTCTTTCCTTGTGTTGGTTTTCTGTGTTTATGTTCGGGTTTTTTGTTTGATTCTATTTCCTCCGAAAAACTGCTACTTGCGTTATGTGCAACGTTTATGGGCCTAAATGCGCTATCAGTGAAAGAATCTTCGTCGATTATCATGTGATCGTGTAGCTGCGGGCTTGGTCTGAAATCAATGGGTCTATTTTTATGACCTTTTGTATGAACTAATTTTAGCGGTGGCAACGGCTTAAACGGTTTTTTGTCCATCGTAACGAACACGCCAGGTGGGGCATTGTATATCGGAGGTCTCACATGATCGGTGAAGTAACTCACTTTAGTCGACGTTGGTTTGAATCTGTTACTGCTGTATGAATTAAAATCGGAAAAGTTTGTCACGTTTTCTAGACTTTCGTAGGATGCCGCACTGGTGGTTTCGCTCGAAAGTGGTGGCAGAGGAGTAGGGAGGACCGCCGGTCGCGTGGTTTTGACCGTCGAATATGGCTCGACCCTTCGATCATGAGTACTGTGATAGTTGTGGCCGTTGTATGTAGCCGGGGGAGTCACATCGAAATGTTGATATGGTTGCTGGGGCTGTGGTGATAGATACTGTTGCTGTGAAGGCTGGTATTGCTGTTGGGGCTGATGATACTGTTGATGGTGTTGTTGCTGCTGAATTGTACTCGGTGGACCGTATGGGGGTCTACCGAAATTGGTCTGTGGTGGTCTGTAACGCTGTGGAGAATTAACTTGCTGATGTTGGTCAGAAGATGCGCCAACGTATCCAACCTTCGCGTGCTGCCCGTAAGGGTGTGGTTTGTATTTGGGTGCAGATGATTCGTAAGACCTTTCGTCGTCATCCGAGAACAGCGATGAGAATATTCTATCCAATGCACCGAAATGTTGTCTTTTGGTCTGCTGTTGCTGTGGTAGTATATTTTTGTGGAACCATATCGCTCGGGCGGGTCTTGGAGTGTGCTGTGGTGCTGGCGATCTGTTAATATCGTAAGCTCTGTTGGAGCCTACAAACGAACTAGGGCTCTCCCTTACGGTGAACGTCCTCGCTGGAGTTTCGTATGGTTTTCTTTTCTTGAGGGGTGGCTGTGATATAACAGAGAAAGTTAACTCGTAGTGATATTTGCCCGGCGATATCTCCTGGTCCCTTTGTCTCACCCGTTTGACTGACCAAATAGCTTTAACGCCCTGCATACAGCTTTCCTGATTGCACTTACTCTGTGATTTGTCGTCTTCGGCGAAACGGAAGCCATCCCTTTCCTCCAGCAGCCTACCTTTGGCCACAACAGTTACATCTCCAACGACCGTCGGTTCCTCAGCCTTTATTCTATCGAATGGGGCGGTTTTGATTTTCTCCCAGAGATTATGGTCGTCGACCTCGTTGGAGACGGGTTTGAAGTTTTCAGTCGAGGAGACATCTCCTTTTGCGATGAGCTGGTCGATCTTGTCTCGGACTAGGGTGAGGTAGACGCTATGTCGAAGGGCGTCTTCCCAGTAGTGAGCGGGGACGGCAGCTACTGTAGGCGGCGCCTCAGTCCTGAAGGTTTCGTGTAAAGTGGTCGCTCGTCCTTGTCGTCGGTCATGCCATTCAGTGAGTGGAATCGGTGTAGGCCTGAAGTCATACTGCGCACCGCTTCCTTTGTGTATCTGAAATGTTTAAAGGTTTCTGTCAGCTTATTTAACAACATAGTCTGTACAAAATAGTCTGACCATTTGCACTTCAGTTTTCTTTGTATTCTATCTCATATGTATATTATCTCATACATTGCATAATGCCGGTTTCCAGAAACTAACCTACCGATTAGTTTTTTATTGATCTTTTCACATAAAATCTTGCGAACTTGTTGTTGGTGATGTTTAAACTTTGTTGAAATCCTTTCCTAAGTGTAAAAGTAAGTAAAAAATCTCTTAGGAAAGGATTTTAACAATCTCTAGGGGTTAAAGGAGTTTTTGAAGAGGAGGGAGCGAATAGAATTTGCATCTCCGACTAATTATAACAATGTTAATCATAATTTGGTCGTTATTAATGCGCTCGAAAGTAAAATAGCGTATATCGGGAAAGTGCGCGAGTCGCGTGCACGGTTCGCGTGCGGCTCCCCTGTATGAGTTTCCACATGACTAATACAAATATACTTTTAAATCTCTCTCGTTAATATGTTGCTGGAATATCTTAGGTAAATTGTAATTGTCAGCACTTAAAAGTTGGGTAAGAGATTGAAGGAAAGTGTTTCTTTGGTATTTTCAATTGTTTTCTGTTCTCTGTGCTTCCTGGCTGTAATGGTCATCGGTTTAATTATCATATATTTTATTAATTATATTAATGTATTAAATACAATAATATAGCAGACGTTTATTGAAACATTACTCGAAATCACCTTAGTTAATTTTTAGTGCCTTTTTCTTCACTTCTACATTCCTGAGAATTCTATTTAGTTTTTCTTTGTAATTAATTTTAGTGCTTTAGTTTTAGAATAATTTATTTAGATATTGTTTATTCTCGGTTTACAAGGTAATACGTATAACTACTGAGCCATAGCTGTAATATTTGGAACATTAGTATTCGGCCTTACTTGTTTTACAAGGCGTTCAATTTGGCTATGTTACGATATTGCTACGGTGCGTTCACATGTAGCGTAGATCGTATCTCTCATTGACAACTAGATTCTTTTTATCGTTGCACATTTACAATTTACATAATTATTTTGGACAAGACTCCTCACCCGCCAAAATTCGTGTGTCGCACGGTAATCGTACATTTTTCCGGGATAAATAGTATTGTATGGCACTCCGGGACTTCAAAGTGAAAATGAAAGACTATACCAAACTTAAGCAAAATTGGCTAAACGGTTTGGGTGTGAAAATATAATAGAATATCACGTTTATAATATAATTAGTATTAAATATGGATTGGTTAATGTATTTTTGTTAATACTAAATTTATTGTTGTTATTGTTAAATCTTAAATCGATGCAACTTTTCGTTGTTATTCATAACTCAATGTTTAGGCTGTTAGGTGTTGTTTAGCAGATGGTTTACCTATGTGAAGTGTGTAACTCATTATATGGAAAATATTAGGAATTCTTCGCCATAACGTAGGAATACACTGTTTCCTCTCAAACTATTGTGCCGTTTTTAATATCAAGTATCTTCTGAATTGCAATTAAATATCAGATATACTTAACAATTTGAGACATAGCCTCTTAAAAGGAATCTCTGTTTTTTTTTTAAATTCATATTAGTGTATTGTTTCTCAAACCAAACAATTTTAAAAGAGCCTCAAAAATAACTGGCGTTTTTTAATATACACTGAGCTTTTAAAGTATGAATTTGATAAATTAAATACGCCTAGAGTTTCTCAAAGCACTTAAAGTTTAACAATGATATTTAATTGTCAGCAATACGACGATATTGTTACCGATTGCTCCACATACTTGGGAAAATCTCATCCCACAATGGTAACAGCTAGGTCAATGTTCCGGCAGTTTTTTTTTAATCAATGATGTGTGACTAAAGCAATAACGCGCGAATGTTCCTTGTGTGGGTACGTGAATGCTTCGCTGAAATTCAGATTTCGAACCGCGCCGCATGCAGGAATGCGTTTGCGTTTGGAATGTTTTTTTTCTTTTGCCAATGTCATTTTAACGTTGATATTTTTTTTACAATTGATGATAAATTTGAAATATAGATAATATTTTGGTAAATAATTTCGAGCCCACTGCATTTAGCATTAATAGTCATAATTTGACGCGAATGTTTTGACCTTGCAACTTAGACATACTCCAATTTTTCACTTTTGTATTTCTTATAAAACTCGTTGATAAGTAATATGCACGTAGCTTCCCCATTTAAAAATATTTATAACCGCGTATAACACATAGCAATACTCACAACTAGTATAAAAAAACTGCATATAACTAGCGCGGATCTCATCTTAAGTACACAGTTCCACTCCGTTCGATTCGAGAGACGCGTGCGGCGCGGACGCAACCGCCGATACGTACTAAAGTAACCGCAACCGATCAACGCAACCCGCAACCGACAACCCCACACGACCACGCGGAAAACTTTTCAGTATAATCGACTATTGTTTATGTAAATGTTGTTTTCACTATTACATATTTTTCTTTATTTTTTTTTTACCGCAGTTGGGACAATTTATGTTCTCGTTTGTAATGCTAATTTGTTTTTTGTCAAGGATTACTTCATAGTTGTATGCATAATTGCTGAAGTTCGCATGCACTGTCAATGTTAATAATTTGGTCAAGTAGAGTTCGAAATTCGAAATGTAGAGTCACGAGTATTGAATATTTTCAACATTGATATTAGGTAGGTACCCCTTCCTAATTTTAACTTTTTTAAAGTCATTGGTCGTAAAATTTTATACTGCGCAGACTATATTTTTTTCGTCATGACAGCGCATGCGTATAAGAGATTTTGCGCGCGCACGCACCCATGTAAAAACGCTACCGAACACGGCCAATATCTTAATAATATTGTTGAGATTCTAACCCTTAATAATAATGTAGTAGAAGGTCGTAAGTCTATTGTTAGTGAATTCAAAGTTCTTAGTCTTGCCATTTCAAAGCCAGATAGAGAAAATTTAAAGAAGTTCTAAATAAACTGCGTACAATTATCTTAACATATAATATAATTCTTGTATGCGTGTGTTTGTCACTGAACTCCTACCAAACGATTGGATCGATTTCGATATTTTTTTTCTGTGTTTAGGGGGACTCGAGAATGGTTATGAATTTAGATTCACAAACCAAGACCGGCAGGAAAGAGTCTGTCGGGTCCGTAAGTCTTTAAACAAATTCTACCAGCAGCCTAGCATGGCGAAAGAGAAATACAAAAGAACAGACAAGCTGATGGGATAAAATGATAGATTTCCTTTGTGCACCTGCCAATTTGTCTATCCTGCCATAGAGCGAAACACTTTCTCGGTCGCCATGCTAAGCCTGCAGATAATTCACATTTCCTGTCAGTCCATGACGTCACATTGGGTAAGTGCAATTTGTCGATGTTATCACGGTATAGTATAGGGGGTGTGTGATGGCGTGTGGCAAGAGCGAGGATGTTGCGACGGCTCACCACAAATTACTCACACCATTGTTCCCTTTACTTTATATAATGATATTATCTAGCATTATCTACTATCAAGATTGGCCGGTTATGACAATGCTAGGAATGGATGCGTTTCCGTTGTCTGGTTGAGTTCCTTAGATGCAGGTAAACGCAGGAGATTGCTATGGAAAATGTTGTCTTTTTCGAAATGAAATTTTAGGCTGCGTAGTGCATAGCATGGCGGCAGTAAAAAATGTAATGTCATAATTAATAAAAATATTACTAAATTAGAAAAAGATCATACGAAAAACTGCATTACATTAGATATGCGAGTTTAATAATAAGTATTAACATATTCTATCCTTCATAAAACATTTTTTTTCAGAGTTGTTACCTGTTATCCACAACTTTTATTCACAATTTTTTTGACAGAGTCTCCCTACAACATCTGTGAATTATTATTTTTAACAATAAATTAAAACTGACTTCCAAAGGAAAAAAACAAAAATAATAAAAAAGAAACTAAAAAGCATTAAATAATATTTATTCTTTAATAGTGTCTGTTTCTAAAAGTACAGTTAGTCACTAAAAGTACTAATTACCATCTTAAATCCTCCAGTTCTCTCACCTCAACGAGACATGACTATAAACTTGTTTATTCTTTTTGAATTCGCCTTCACCTTTTCCCTATTTTGGGCTCGTACACAAAATTGCGATGATCCCAAGTATCTGCGGTTTTTTACTCTTTTTGTTACTCTATTGATTTCGCCGCAGCCCGTGAAAATTCGCGATACGACGTTGCATCATAGTTTTGTGTACGAGCCCTTTACATTTGGCGGTATAATTTTTCCTCTATTTCACCTAAAATATTATCATGAAAATAGGATAGTACATGAAAACGCTGAAACTCTTGTTGGTGGTTGGTGAAACGTGTTCGTGTGCGCACTTTCCATCTCGTGGGCGGCGGGCTGTTTTTCACGCGCCGACAACTAATGCGGAACGGTATATTTGTGCATGCCATTCGATAGTGCTAATAAGTATAATGGAATTGATAGCGGCAAAAAGTTAGGTAGGTGACCGAAAATGGGCAGGAAGTGTGTATGGGATAGTTTTGGTATTGGCTTAAGTGGGATAGCGCGAAATGCATGATCGTGGCTTGTCCGTCAAAGGATATTGGGAATACTGCAGCAGTAGCCACAATTAGTGCCATATTTCTGCATCGCGCTATGAGCCATAACACTTCGTTCGGTCGGAAGGTCTTCCTATTAGCGGCCGCCAGGCATATATCCCCACAATACGAAACACAATACGAGAGAAAGGTCACGAACAAGTGTTAACTCTTGGCTCTTGTTTAGGTAATAAATAAACACCGTGGTCTGTAGTGTATCTATCAATGAAATCGATCAATCAAACCGAAGATGTTAAACGTTTTAATAATCACTATAAATAGGATCGCAAGTCGCAATTTGTATATGTACTTTTAGCCCAATTAAATGCTCCATGGATAAAATATATCTTAAGCGAATTATCGCTAAGCGAAAACTACTCAGAGAAAAAAAGATTTAATTCCAAGTTGGTTATAAACTAACAATTTCGGCACGTCCTACAATGTGTCTACTACTCGTACTGGAACTACCACTGGCGTGCAGAACCGCAGCGCCGTAAGAAGCTCGCATTCCTGGAGCTCACAGAAGTGCAGAGTTGGCACATGAGAGTGAATCTTCCAGTGATAATATACGTGAGATAGCGACGCCTTGCATCGTCTGTTTTATGATTTACCTGCCTTTCTCAGCGGATAGTTATGTCTAAACTACCGCTGATCACGATTCAATATGCAAAGTTTGTTTAGTCATTCATTTATTACTCTCAGTAATGCAGTTAGCCTTAAGAGCGTCCGTGGCCTAGTGGGTAAGACTTTTGGTTCGCACTCGAGAGTGTGCAGGTTCGAATCCGGGTGGAGGCGTGTACCAATGAGACGTTTCCGATCTTAAGTACATAATAGGGATGCTCATTGTCGTGGGAGAGCCAGGCTTCGGCACGAATGAGACGACCTCACAAAAAACTGGCGTGGAACGGCGTTGTGTCGTGTTTCGTTCAGTGAGTGAGTTTACCGGTGGCCTACCAACTTCCCTGATCCATAATCCCATTTTCTATTCCCTCATGAAGGTCGGCAACGCACTTGCGACTCTTTGGATGTTGCATGTCCATGGGCGACGGAAGTTGCTTTCCATCAGTTGCTCGCATGCCCCCTAAAAATCATAAAAAATGCAGCTTGAAATTCCTCTTTATGGTGTGGAGTTCCACAAAAAGTGTGCTACGCGTGCGGCTTGGTAGTCGGTATACTGTGGTTTAGGGTACCCCGAAAAATGACATCTACATTATTCCAACTTAATAAGAGCTATAATCCATCTCCGAACTATCAACAGAGATTTAGAAACGCAACTTATCCCTGTACACACTAATTATTTAAAATTATTATTTGTAGTCCAAATTCAAATCCTCCAAAAATTTAATTAGTCTGTATGTACTACAAACACACAACACTGCTGATCGCTGGTTTGGAGTACGTACTAACTATACTACTCTTATTCAGCGGCGCTCCCCGGTACCGAAGCTGCTCACAAGCTGGTGGTGTGCGTCCGCAACAAATGCTCCCCCGAAGAGGCTCTCAACGTCCTACGAGATCTGCCCAACCCCCTGCGTGAGGGGGACGCCGCCGCCCACGCGACCTATAACCCTCTAAAGATAGACGTCTTCGTCCAGACCCTGCTCAACTTGGGCAGCAAGAGCATATCCCACAGCTTTGCCGCTATATCCAAGTTTCACTATGTATTTAAGGTGAGTTTTAAGACTTAAGGCCTTCGTTGTTCT
This sequence comes from Cyclargus thomasi, assembly GCA_026546445.1. Lineage (NCBI taxonomy): Eukaryota > Metazoa > Arthropoda > Insecta > Lepidoptera > Lycaenidae > Cyclargus > Cyclargus thomasi. The sequence continues at coordinate 18,806 of JAOTAV010030789.1, forward strand.
CCGAGATTTCCAACCCACGTTCGCCACGCGAACTACACCTTCTACAGATTGACTAAAGCCTCTCGTTGTACTCTTAGACTTTTTCTTGACTTTATGTTTTTGGGGCTTAAGCTAAAGCAGAAGTATCTATCTCACTTGTAAAATATGGTGATGTCTTAAAGATCTTTCGGAAGTTGAAACCTTGTAATATAAAGACTAAGGATGTATTAAGAATTCCTAAAGCAAAACACCACTTAGAAACACCCAGAACCTCAATGATCTTTGGAAAATTTGTCTTCACAATCATCTATTAAAGAAAGGAATAATCGAGAACTTATCTCTGCTTACTTTGACTGGACAAAAAGTTACATGAGTGATTCCTGTTAGTTATTAATCCTAACTCTATATGTTAACAGATTCTAGCGGACTCCGAGGAAGCACAGATCTGCGTTCTTCGCAACGTCTGGGAGTTATGGCAGCGTCATTCCCAGATGGTTTGCGTGTTAGTGGACAAGATGCTCAAGACCCAAATCGTGGAGTGCAGTGCGGTGGCCACGTGGCTGTTCAGTAAGGACATGGCGCCGCACTTCACCAGCTCGCACCTGTGGGAGATCCTACACCTGACCATAGACAAGATGAACAAGCACGTCACCAAGTTGAGTGAGTATTGACCATAGACAACGGACCGTAGGGTATTGATGACTGGCTCGCAATTTAACTAGCATACAGTGATATATATGCATTCATTAAGTAGCTTTTATATATTTTTATATCTTAATGTAAACTGTTAAAAACCTAAAAGGTATAATAAATTATTTGCTAGTCTGTCACAAAAAATGCATTAACATATTATTAGAATATAATTATAATACACTCGTCTGTCACTTTTTGACTCAAGATGTATGTTTTTACTAAATACTCCATATACGAGTATTAATACGCGAGCGGAATACTTTGTACCCTTTTTCACGAAAGACGTGTAGATGTAAAAGCATGAAATTTCTCGCAGTTGTAGATGATATGAATAGCAATATTATTTTAAAATATCGTCGAATTCCAACTACAGGGCGACCTCTAGTTAATATGAAATATTTTGATTTCCAGGTAAAGAATTACAAGAAGCCAGAGAGGCGTTGGCCAGAGCGGACTCCAGTAGTTCGGACTCCGAAGACGAGACCGGAAGTAAGAAGAAGAAAGACCAAGATAAGCCTACCGAAGAGGTAACCACTTTGTTAATATTATTATATATACTATAAAGAAACATTGCATTATTTGTATGTTCATCTAATAAGACGCCTTCCGTTGCCTGATTTAAAACACACATACACACACACACACACACACACACACACACACACACACACACACACACACACACACACACACACACACACACAC
>JAOTAV010030800.1:0-20179 GCA_026546445.1 Cyclargus thomasi
TGAAATGTATCACGTGGGCTTCGGCCTGACCGAGTATAACACCTCTCTCGGTCGGAAGATCTTCCTTTGGCCATCACGTTCATATCCACACAGAAGCTAGCAGTAGTAAATTGACGAGTCTTACGAGCTAGCAGTTAGCCAGGATTTATTACCTACGTGAATTTCGGTTTGCGCTTCCTAGGTTCGAAAATTCGAGTTTTTGATAAAGCATCGCGTATCCTTGTCCATTGCCGTCTGTATGATGCATCCACAGTTACTCAATGTATGACGAATTCTGATAACGATATCAGTAACACACAATCAATACAAGTTTCTGATAGCGTCGAAGGTCAGGTCTGTCGGTATTTCCGCATCGACTCTTTCAAGTGTTTTCATTTTTGTGCAAATAGTAAATTAACTAAAATTAATTTATTATTTCATCTCTTAAGATTTAATATAACTGCAGTGTTTAACGGCAATGTTTAATCAAAATGTAAAAATATGGTCTACTGTATCTCGCATATACGTAACAAAAATCTCGGGCCTCGAGGAATACGCAAGTCTTATCATGTAGAGATCCCTAAAATAATATAAATAAAAAAACCCTTAAAAAAAAAACAAAGTTGCTTTTAGCAATCAAAAACTTGACAATAACAGAATTAAACAAAACTAACAGAGTACATACTCTCGCGCACTCTACCAAAACGTAGAGGCGGATTTTCCCACAGTCGTTTTCTATACCGTACGTAACATGCCAGGGAAGTCCGACAGGTGACTAACCGTCGTATTCATTTCAAATATTGAATATAATACAGCACAATATCTATTATATAAAAATAAGTCAGGTTTTCTGTCCCGAACTATAACGCAGGAACCGATTTCCACGGGTTTGCATTCGTTGGAAAGGTCTCGGGCTCCGTGAGTTTTGTAGCAAAAAAAATAATTTTCAAGAGCAAAGTTACCACGAGGACGGAGTCGCGGCAACAGCTAGTTCCAAATAAAAAATAGAGATATCAAAAGAAAGCGGTTGTATTTTTTATACCATTTCAAAAAATCGATCAATAATACTTGTCAATAGATGTTGACACTTCGTGAAGAAAATTCGTTCTGTAATTACTTTGTAAACATGGCTATGTAGTATTTTTTTAATTTAAATTCCAAAAAATCTCTTTTCATCTTAAAAATGATGATTTAATTGAAATCCATTTTGTCTACATAGCGTTCAGGCACTCGCTCGCCAATTGAAGGTAATATTTTAATGAAGCTTGCGCGAGGCTCTTCCGATTATCCCTAGTAATTTGCACCGTTGCTCGTAAAGTGGACGTATAAACTGTTTCTTATGCCTTTTTTTTTAAACAAAAAATGAAATAAATAATGTGAACACCCAAAACGAAATTTTCGAACTTAGAACGTTTTGTGTAAAAGTTCTATTTTTAAATTGACTAGTGATGTAGGTTAATGAGCGGTGCCGTTATCGATTTTTAATTGTTTTCTAATCACCCGTGGGTGGGACAAAGTGTTGTGTCCAGTGTGAAATGTGGGTGAAGACTTGTGGTGGGTTAGTCAAAACTGTGGACGTTCGGATTTGTCGAATATTTAAATGGAGTCTTCAAAAGTTTTCCAGCCGATTAAAAAATTTTCTAGAATACATAAGTAATAATTCACTCTTTTATGTTTTATCTCTGTGCTCTTCCAATACTAATTTAGGTTAAAAGGTGCTCTGTTTTACGATTATAGCAGTAAAATAAATCATGTTCCATTACTGTCTGTTACTATGTATTGTTGGAAGATCTTGAACATGTTTTCATTAAGATGTTTGAAATTGCTTTTTATTTGTTAGGCTTTGAATAGACAGATACTGTATTTAACGCCTTTATAAGTCTCTACTTATTTCTATAACAGACCTTAACGTTTTAAAATCCTGAAAAGAATATAACCTATTCTCTCATAACTAAAAGTAGTTAAGAATAATTAAAATCTCTTTATATTATATCTCTTATCTGTATAATATTATTTACTCTATTATCGTTGAGGTCAATATTATTAAAAAACTTAATCCTTCCGTATCTTATCAGTTTAATAATTAACCTAACGTTTTGTCTGTCCGGCAGACAGTCTCGTAATTGTTTATATCGGGTTGACCTTGTTCATATTTGCCATTAGCTTTAAAGTATACCTTTTAAATTCTGCTCATCTCCTCGGTTAAAGGTGAAGGGTCTCCTAACTACTTGTTTGGTCATGGGCAAAATATGTGATGCATTTTTAATGAGATTTGCTTGTGTGCTTGTTATCTGCAATTAATGTAATGTGTAGTTTCAGAATTGTTTATAATACTTGAAAATTTGTCGACAGGTCTATATTTAGAATTTGTATATATCTAAATACTTTCTCTATTGATATTTGATCAGTTTTGGACAAGTTTTTCTTGTCTTAAGTTATGTGTGGAAAATGTAGACTTGTTTAATGTTTACTACATCTATAAAGAAACTGTTTTGAAACCCGCAAACACTTAAAGAATTCAATATAAGTGCTAGTGACTAATCCCCATGGTGGCTGTTTCTAACATACTTAGTTATATAATGTAAGTAATAACCGCATGATTTACTAACAACATATTTTTTTTCTTTTTCCTCCCCCACCTCCTGTTGTTTTTGTTTAACTCCTTTGTTACAAATTGTCCGACCTTTACCACAATAATCATATGAAACGACGAATACATAAACTTGCAATAAAAACAATATTTTATTGTCATTGGGCTGTCCTATCTCGTTGATTCGGTCTTTCAAACGTAACGACTTAATCGATTTAACGCTTCCGATGTCGCACGCCATTATGCCGGCCACTCGGACAACGCGTGCTCCAAATGTTGCCAACCACTTGTGTTCTATTTTTAAAACCATCCATAAACAACTTCTAAAACCATTGATTGAAAAATTGGTTTAAAAAAAAACAACGTCAAATTCAAACATTTCGCGCCTTTTCCTCTCCTTCTCCTTCCTCTTTATGTTGCGTTAACCAGTCCGTAGCCATACCAAAACCGTGTTCACGTATACAGACGGGACTTACGAAGAGGAATATACCTGCTGGCCGCCTGCGATTTGCATGATACTGATCTCGATAGTGGAGATCGTGCTGTTCTGTTATGACGCTGCTCAGGGGAAGACCGACGCGACGGGACCTATCGCTAAGCTCTTCATTTACAACCCGCACAAGAGGGACGAGGCATGGCGCTTCATCACATACATGCTGGTGCACGTGGGGTGAGTTATATGATAAAAAATATGGGGATTATTTCTGACATTAAGCTACAGGAACTGTGGTAGGTGCAGTTTAAAATTCATTCCAAAATTTGCTGCAATTTACTGTACATACAATAATATTTGATGTGCATTACAGAAGATTTCGGATTCGATATTTGTTACGCTATGGCTTCTTCAGTTCCTGTGCCTTGATTCTGAAAGATCCTCACCAGTTCTTTAGTAATAAAACTATGTGGATTGCGGATATGAGAGTTCATATTATGCAGAACTCAGTAACAATGTAAAATTAATACAAGTGGTGCCGCACTCTAGCGTGAAATAGAAATACAATCTTATTTATCGTCATTATCTGTCACTTTTGGAATATCTTTCTCTTTAAATCTTGGAGGAAAACCCTAAAAACATTAGTAAAATAATAGGGAATATGTATGATTTTTTTCTCTCCTTAAATAAATCTATCGTTATTGAAAAACGATGTAATTAGTCCAATCAGTTTTTTGATAAAATTTAAAACAACAAAGTTACAAGCCTTAAATTGATTGTGACGTCAAAGTCTATAAGCCGTATACAAAGTTTATATTAAATTACGTTTTAAGAGAAAGACATGGGAGAACTTAAATCGCTAATATCTGACTTATTTCTTAACAGAATTCGGATATTTTTTGTCATTATCTATATCTTTTAGCCCACTATCAAAATGCATATTGCATTTAATAAATGCTGTTCATATATCTTCCCTATTACCTTCAATTTCGTCAACTGTAATTTAAAACGTGCTCGCAAAATTTCGCAGTTAGCGAACTCGATTGCTATCTTTTACGTGGATAGTGATCAAATGGCAGTAGAAGCTCATTCTACTGCTTTGTATGACCAGGATGACCCTTGTTAGGGTAACTGCAGTTTTACATAATACAATAATCTCGCCGTGCATAATGATGGAGGAAAAATGTCGCTGGCCTTGAAGAGCAAGAATCCGCGTGTTGTTTTTATGTTAGCAAACAGTCACTTTTACGCGTATCTTTGTAATTGTGGTGATGCGTTGGTAACAGTCACAGTCAAACCATGTTTCCAGTCGTATACATAACGGCAGTATAATGATATTATGTTGTGTAGGAAGCAAATCAACATTGACTCGGATTTAAACGAGCAAACTCTTATCAACTCAAACGAAAAATATGAAAAATCACTACCGAACCGAAAAAAAGCTTTGGTTACACGTAGCATAAAATCTATTGCGTATTGACACACGGGTGTTCTACTCTTGCATTTGTAATATTAATGCCTATTCAGAATCGAAATAAAAAGGAACACTTCCGATTTCCCGGTTCCTCCGTACACTGCGCGGTCGGCCGACGCACAATAATCATCGCAGTAGAGATTCATAGAGGCGTTTTTAAAGCCCTGTTATAATGGACCTTTTCAGCTGGAGTACTATACTGAAACTTGGAATATATCTACCCGTATAGCTTCTCATACTGCTGAATTTGTTAGTAGACTCAAGAGCATTTGTATCTAGTCCCAAAAAACATATAATGTAATTTCCTTTTCCAAGAAAACCCACAGCCCTTAAACAACCACCTTAACTTTCCAGGGTCCTCCATCTGGTGGTGAACCTCCTAGTTCAGCTGTTCCTGGGTGTACCCCTGGAGATGGTGCACCGGTGGTGGCGCGTGGTGCTGGTGTACCTCGCCGGTGTGGCGGCGGGCTCCCTCGCCACGAGCCTGACGGACCCCAGGGTGTATCTGGCTGGCGCTTCGGGGGGAGTCTACGCGCTGATTGCCGCGCATATCGCAACTATTATCATGGTGAGTGGCTATCTAGAAATAGTTTTTAAGAGACCATGAAGTTTGCAGATATCTGAAAAAATAACTCTTAGAAGACATAGAAATGCTTATATCACTTATGTCTGGCTTACACGTATTAAGTAGATAAGTAGGTAACAAAATTTTAAGTGTATGTCCAAACGTATTTAAGTAGTTAAGCTCTTTCGTTGACTCAAGATGGACGATCAACAAAGTACTGAAGTCGTAAATTCTGTCATTAAATTTATTATTATTATATGAGATATACCCACGGAGGTAAAACGAAAAGGGGTGTGGATATTATACATTTTCCTAAGGTGGGGGGTTGATGACGTCAAGATCTAGTTGAAAATCACCGTGGACAATTCCTAAGACCGGCTCCTCTTAGTATTTTCTTCGTGGTTGCGTCCGACTACGCAGCGTCGCTTCATTGCGGTATCGCCTTGCCCCATGTATCCTTTAAACTTCTCTCGACATTGACACTTAACATTTTCAGAACTGGGCGGAAATGGAGTTCGCGATAGTGCAGCTGCTGGTGTTCCTGCTGCTGGCGGTGGTGGACGTGGGTACGGCGGTGTACGACCGGTACACCAGCCAGCTGCAGCAGAATATCGGCTACGTCGCCCACCTCGCCGGCGCTGTGGCTGGTGAGTTGGAAAAGCCAGAATACAGATGTATTTTTTTATAAATTAAGTGGCAAGACGAGCAAATTGGATACCCGTAGGAAGCAACTACCGTCGCCTATCGGGAGGGTTGTAGTTGCGTGGTCTTACCGGCATTTTTTGAGGGAATACGCTCTCTTCTTGGAGGTTTGCAGGTGGTATCGGTCCGAAAATTAGATAACAGTATAATTTTTAGTCCGATTAATTACATGGGATTTAACTAAATTCCACGCGAGCTGCGAGTGATAAAGTTAATGATCAGAAACAGCAATATTTTTTACTACTATTACACTTTCCAGGTCTTCTCGTCGGCATCGGCGTCCTACGGAACTTGGAGAAGAAGAAGTGGGAGAAGCGGTTGTGGTGGGCGGCGGTCGTGCTCTACTTCGCGCTGATGATAGCCGGCATCCTCGCCAACGTCTTCTGGACGTCACATTTCGCGCAGGAACACTGAAACTCTGGCCGCAAGGCCACAGCAGAGTAGCCACAGTGGCAGATTCTGATCTACGTGGCCTAGATACTTAGCGTGGCCACCGCAGAATAGACAGAGTGAGAGATTGACAGGAAATCTGTCAGCTTCTTCCAAAAATTCGTCAGCTCTTCTATTCTTTACCGCAGACACATGTTTTCCCCGGAATGAGTTCCGTACGGGAGAAGAGTAAACGTGTGCCGTAGCTAATGTATGTTGTACTGAGTCAATTCATTCAAGTGTCAGAATGCGGAGAACGGATTCGGAAACCTAACATGGAAGTCGGATGTTTGCGGTCAGCCTTCGATGCCAAGCCTGCTGGGAAACCTAAAAGAATACTTGATGAAATGTTCTCGTGTAGTTGTTGCTCGCATCGTAAGGGCTAAAAGGTAGGAATTAAGATTTTAGATCAATGGACGGAAGATGATAGAATGCCTGCAGACGATATCATATACTTACATTGCTAGTTGACTAACACCATCCGATACGATGTTGTACCCGATATATTTCTCGTTTTGAGCCCGTCATCTTACATACAAAGAAATTTGCTTAATTCCTACCTTTTTAATTATTGTCGTCCGACCCAATCTGTTTCGTCTATATTGAATAGTGTAAACGCTCTCACGTTTCGCCTTTCGCCTCTGTGGTTTCTATGACTAAAGTGCCTCTAAGTTTAGGTAACATTTCTACAGCGTTATAAAATTTTAAATTTGAAATAAGAATTCGAGAACTATTTTTGAATCTTTACGCGTTCTTGTTCTATGGTTGTGCTTGTCTATGGTATCTGCGCACTTTTGTGCAATTTTCACTATAAATGTACGCATTTTTGAAGCATTTACACTGACGTTTTTTAAAGTAGTTGTTAGAAGTAATTGTCCGAAATTCTATGTGTGTATTTACCCAAAAACACTTTTTTGTATTTTAAGAATATAAAAAATGATTTCTAGTAGGCAGCATGTAAATTTTAAAAGCATTTTATTGTTTTTAAGTGTTATTTAAAATATGTTTGTTGTTAAGTGTTGCTATTAGCTATCACTTGTACCTAAATAGCTTTAAAGTTATTTATATTTTTAATAACTTATTATAAGTAAGGCATTAACTTTACGAGCGTAATATGAATTTCAGTCGTCGATTTTAAAAGAATGCCACAATTTTGAAGCCATGAAAGCCAGAGTGGCCTAGCTGTCATTTTTCTCATACTACGTTTTATTTTAAAAATATGTTGTTAGCGATAACACTAAGCGCCATAAAAGCCTAAATTTAGTTTAAAAATAATCCCCTAGATTGCGTTAGATCAACTGTCATAAGACAAAAAATAAAATGAAACGTATATTTATTTGCTAAATTCAAAATTATTTTAAATTGCGGCTCATTGTTTTTTTTATACTACTGTAAACTTTTGTTTAAGAAGAAAGGCCGCTCTGGCTCTCGTGGCCTCATCAGCTGGTCTTAACAGAGATAAAGCTTAGCACCCACCTTAAAAATGAACAATCAAACAATCAATCTTGGATATTAGTTCCCATGGACTTATTCAGAGCTTCCGTATCCTAGTGGGTAAGAACTTTGGTTCGTACTCGAGAAGGTGCAGGTCGAACCCTGGTGGAAGCGTGCACCAATTAGATATTTTCCGATCTCAAGTACATAATAAGGATGCTCATTGCCGTGGGAGATCCACGAATGGGCCGGCTCGACAGGAGTGATACCACGGCCTCACAGAAAACTGGCGTGAATCGGCGTTGTGCTGTGTTTCGTTCAGTGAGTGAGTTTGCCGGTGGCCCAACTTCAAATGGGGGATTACTCCCAATCATATTCCCATCCCCTATTCCCTCATAAAAAAGGCCGGTAACGCACTTCAGATGTTACGCATGTCCATGGGCGACGTCAGTTGCTTTCCATCAGGTAACCTGCTGCTCGCTTGCCCCCATCATAAAAAAATATTTTTGCTTCGAACTCATGGTAGAGCTACTGTTTTTATGCCAGTATTATGCTGCATATTCACAGATCATACTTTCATTCAATCAGGTTAAATAATCACTGTTCAAATACATACATAATATTTGGGACTAACCCTATATGGATCTTTTATTCAAATTTCGGCCATGGGCCGTGGCCCCATGTGCACGCCGTGAAGCGGCGCGGTGCCGTCTCCGTCGCAGCGTGGCGTCGTGCCGTGTCGCGGTGCCGTGCGCCGGCGTCGGCGTCTCGCTCAGTTTGTATTAGGCTGTTGCAATGTGCGCACGCGATTTTCAAAAATCGGCATACTTTAGCAACCATCGTTTCTAAACAACAGTTGAGTCTTGATATGTACCGCGAACATACTCTGCTTCTGTTATTGTTGAGACGAAGAATAAAGAGGAAACAAAGTAAAAAGAACGTATTGGGTAAATCCATACCTCTGTATAATGAACCATGATGGAGGGCACTTTAAGACGAAATATGAAAACAATTACAAACTAAGCGATACACCGTTGCCGGCGCTACGCCGCGGACGGTATGCCGCGCCGCGCACATGGGGCCACAACTTTCACAGTATTAGTCTAATTTGCTGTAAGATAACATCACTAATCAAATATTTACGCAGTTAAATACAAAATTCCAGCTGTCTATATTCAACACATAAGAGAATTTTTAACTTACAAGAACAGCCGATTAGTTATTCGCTGAGTAAATATTTATAATAGGGGTTAAGTATTTTTATATTAAGCTTTTGAATTCTTCTTCGTGTGGTATCTAGTGTTAGCGTGCTTTAGATATCTACGATATCTGTACATGCGTATTGTTGTGCCTTCATATTATATTTTTTGATAAAGTTTACAAATATATTTTGTACCACCTTAGCATTGAAAAAATCTAACAAGTAATAAGATACTATTGTAACGAATCGGACAGTACGAAAGGTATAGACAATATATGACAATATATTGAAGGTATGTCTTGTAATGTCCAAATTAGTGAATAAACGTTTATTTATTTGTATCGTGTATACCTTTCGTACTATACACTATCCTCTAAGTCAGGACTTCCCAACCGGGGGTCAGGCCCCCTAGATGGGCATAAAGCATTAAAAAAAACAATGACTGTTTTTTTTAATGTTACGCAATACAGTTTTTAATATTTAATTTAAAGTAAATGTCGACTTTTTGTGTTAATGTTTGTAATGTTTCGCTGTTCTTTTTTTTGGCTTATTGATAACGTCACAGGACGGAAAAAACAGCGAAACCTTTAAAAAAACACAACATACTGTTTAAATTTTTATTAGTATGGTGGAAAGTTTAGTATAATTTCTGTGGGAATAATATCTAAAAATCTTCTGTTTATATAAGTTTGCACAAAATTAATATTAATAACTTGGAATAAGTGAGCCTATTTAAAATAAGCCTACGGAATATGTTTTATCGAAATGGTAGTTTAAATGTCAGTAAACAATAAGGTCTAAGAACCAAATAGGAAGCTTTTAACTTGCCTTTTAAATTTTAATTAATTTACGCTTATAAAGTATATTTGATCGAAGGTTACAAATGCATTTTTACGACTAGTAAATACCTTTCTACTTTTGTTCCTGATTTAAGTTTAGATTTATAGGGTTTTGTTATAAACAACCTGCGTGCTCAATTTTCAACTGAATTCATTTTTTAAATATTGTAATTTTTATGTCATTTACTAAACACTATGTACAGTTTCCGGCCAAAGAGATTGCACATCGACCGTTGGAAAGAGACAATCGGCTAATTTCGACTGCGTAGAGCGCTATCTCTGTCACACGATATACAAACACTCCGGTATCTATAAGGAGCTGTTACAACAATTACGTTTTAGTTATTTGTGTATTTCTTCTCAAACTTTGTATAAAATACATCCATTTTTCTATAAGTGTTCGCTTTTAATTAGGGTTTAGAATAAATTGTACCATGGCTTCTTTTCCTAGGGTTTTCTAATGTCATAGTACAACCTATTTTTATTATAAATAAGTTAAACTGGGGATGTTATCAGCTCTATTTATAGATATTATGAACAAGACGCGACCGCTCTTCATCGCATTTGAACAACGACTGACAAAACGTCACACAAGTTGCCAATTGATTAGCCGTGGGAGAGCCATGCTTGGGCAGGAATGGGCCGGCTCAGTGAGTGAGTTTACCGGTGGCCCAACTTCCCTAAAACCTTATCCCTATTCCCTCATAGAGGCCGGCAACGTACTTGCAACTTGGCGACGGCAGTTACTTTCCATCAGGTAGCCCTTGCTTCGTCTGCTTGCTTGCCCCCTAAATATCATTAAAAAAAGTGCTGTGCGGCAGAGACATCGGTGTACCAGCACAGGGTAGTGTAATATGAAACAGGGACTAAGACTCCTGATGATTTGTATGTACAGGACACGTCCACCCAGTGCGCAGGGCCCGGTAGACCTTGTAGTGGAATTGGCCTTATTATCTGATTGTCTTTGTCCAAAGGTCGATATGCAATCTTTATGGCCGGGTACTGTAATATTGTGCCTCTTTAAAATGAATATTGTGTATTTTTTTTAAAACGTACAGATTCATGTCTTAACGATTACTACTAAAACTTCGAATTAATTAGTATGAAAAATCAAATATTATTCTCTATTGTCATGACACTGCCATACGTTTTGTGTATTATGAGTATTTCTAATAAAATATTATTTATTAATTTTAGTTGAATTTGTATATACGATTTTCTTATGAGTATGCAAGTCACTGTATAGGGAGTGTAAAAGACCTATCCATTTTTATCACTCATGCTCGGCTCGGAGCTTAAGTCCGGCCACATGTTTCAAATTTCTGATACATCATATTATCCGAATTTTTTTTTCGATGAGTTTATGTGTGGTATCTGACAGGCGTCCTAATGTTTCTGGTATGAAATTCGGAGAATGTGAAGTGTGTAAGACAGTAGTAAAAAAAAAACTTGTGAAAAAGACAAATGGCGTTAAGTCTTTTTGAATTCCTCGTTTGTGAGTGTATAATAATATTTTTTTGTATTATTTTCAAGTGGTATTATTATTTTCGTCCATGTAATAGAATATAAGATTACTATGCTACTACAAATTAATGTAAAAACCGTATAATAATTTTCAGTTGGACTAGGATAGATTTGAATTTTTTTGTAATGCATAAAGCAGTGCTTGGAAAAAGAGCTTTGTACATTCTCATATATCTTATGTTGTTAAGAATAGGTTTTACTTCTAAGTTCCTGTACCATACGCACATGTTTTGATGGTTTTTATTAAATGTTTCTTTTTATACACTTTTTATTATTTAACATTTTATAAAAGAGTTTCTGGTAAGAAGTATATAGTTGCATGTTTTTACAAAATCGTTGGAAAAAGTATTCGTTCTTAGAATCTGCATAAATAATTTTTTCCTTAATTTATATATCGAATGTTTCTTAAAATAATAGTTTTTTTTGTAACACACTATTTGCCAAGTTCTTAGTGTGTGAGTAGACCAAACTTATGAATCTGTCTCATTCCAACGCAACTGGGATAAAATACTAGTAAATTAATAGTATCCTTTGATTCTATTGGATGGTTACCTAATCAGCTTTTGTTTTATAGGCAATTGTGATAATGAAGTACGAAATCTATAAATACATTTGTTTTGATATAAAATATTCATTCCTTCTTAAAACCTCTGTGAGATATCTTTTGATATTATGTAGTGTTACAACAAATATTTTTATATATTATCGTGCTTTTTTTACTATTATGGCAGGGAACAAAAAGTTTTCATTCGCCGTATTTTTACTCTTCATATGTGAAAATGTATCGCAAGCCATAGACGAAGACGAAGGCTTTTTAAAGAATCCCAAGTATTTGAATTACGACGAGCTCGACGGTTTGTTTGATACATTAGAATCGACGTATCCAGAACTGGTGAATGTTTATTCCATCGGGCGCTCCGTCCAAGGTCGCCAGTTACTGGTGCTGCAGATCACTGAGGACGCTCAGATGGGACACCCAGAAAGACCATCCTTCAAGTATGTGGCGAACATACACGGCGACGAAGCGGTCGGTCGACAGCTCGTCATATACTTGGCACAGTACCTGCTGCTCAGCTACGGGAAGAATGATCGAGTTACCAAGTTACTGAACAGCACTGACATACATCTCATGCCTTCTATTAATCCAGATGGATTTGAAATTAGTAAGGTAAGTTTTTTAATATTGTGGTAACGTTTACGGCGTCGTATGTAAATATCTACCTAAAATAGATTATTTACTCCTAGTTGGTGCCCGCAACATCGTTTCGCAAAAATTTGTATCTCACGCGAGAACCTTTCATTTTCCCGGGATAAAAAGTGTCCTATGTGTTGCCCACACCTAATAGCTATTTAACAAAAAAAGATTTATTCAAATCCGTCCAGTAGTTCCTGAGATTAGCGCGTACAAACAGATTTTTTTTTGTCGATATGTGTTGTACTGTTCCTTGGCACTTAGCTTCCTTACCACACTGATTATTTTGTAAATGTAATGGCAAATTTCTTAGTACGCAACGGATTTGTAAATGTAAATGTAAAACCTCGCACACTCGCTCGAACCGAACGCGCCGCATTTCGTACGAGCGTAGTAAATGTACAAGACTTCCCAATTTCCCTAATCCCCCTATCCCTATTCCCTCATAAAGGCCGGCAACGCACTTGCGTTTTGTCGGATGTTACAATCGCGTAACCCGACTGCCCGCTCGCCCCCTAAATATCATGAAGAAAACTATCAAGAACTGATCACCGTTGCAGCTCTTATAAGTTCTATGTACCTAAGGAGCCTAGCTAACCTTATAGGCAGACTTAGGCAACTAACCTTATAAGCACACAGAAGTTTACTAAGGACAATGCAAAACTCTTACTGTCATTGTCCTGTATATAAGATAAAATTGTCTACAAAAAGGTTATGAACTTATTATAATCAATGCAGCTATATTTAAGAATATCTGCATTAAATGCACTCTAGTTTATTTACTCTCTTTTTAATTTTAATAACCTATTTCTTATACAGGAGGGACAATGTGAAGGTTTGAATAATTACAAAGAAAGAACGAACGCTAATGCCGTGGATTTGGACGGCAACTTCCCTGACCAATACGACAAGAATAAAACTGATGAAGACTACATGTATAGAGGGAGGCAACCGGAGACCAAGGCAGTGATACAATGGACCTTGGCCAAACAGTTTACTCTGGCTGGTAGCTTGCACGGTGGAGCCATAGGAGTGGCCTATCCCTATGACGGCTTAAGGTAAATATACTGGGTCTGCAATAAAAACGATTCGCTTGGCAATTATAGAGATTACCACCTATGGATATTGTAGCAAAACCAGGAACATTGGTAAGGACGTATTTGGCGCCTCTTGTAGCTTTTCGCCTCATCATCCGCTAGGCGCGGTCTAACCATTTCGAGTACATCAATATAACCACTTTTAAATCCCTCGTGACTCGGTTTACCAAAAACATTCTACTATTTCTATATTCTACTAAAATCTACTAAACCGTGTTTCAGCTTCCATCAAAAATATTTATCAATGTATTCTACATGTTTAAATCTAAAATAAAATTTAATGTTTATATAGACTGTTTTCATTATGTTTTTTAAATGTTTTATTATATCTTATTCTATTGTATTAATTTCCTAATATAATCTACTAAAAGATTTTGGACTACCTACTAAACCGTTATTCATTTGTACCAAAAAGTAGAAATCTACTAAATATGGTCACACTGTTGAAGGCTTGTCGGGCCGTGTCGTACCGCCACGCCAAAATCCGCTCCGCTGTGGCACGGTACGCTCCGTCAAGGTGTGCGATACGCGCACCCGTCTTCATACAATTTGTATGGAGGCGGATTTTGCCTCTGAGATCCGGCACGCTGCGGCGCAGCATACTTTGCTCACTGCTTAACGCACTCTATATACTACTTGCTTGACATTCATAACAAAGCTTGGTCGTCCAGCACTGACAAAAAATGCTGCCAAGAGAACCCTACTCCCGACGACGCTCTCTTCAAGCACCTAGCTACCGTGTACGCGTCGAACAACGATGCTATGCGGAATGGTGAGCCGTGCTACTCTGAAAGATTTCCCGGTGGAATTACTAATGGCGCCAAGTGGTTTTCAATCAAAGGTGGGTGATGAGCGAACCGTTCTTATTTTTAGGCACATCTTAGAGGAAAATAGGCTAAAGTGTTTAACGTTAGCAAAATTATTGTTTTCTAAACCGCAGTTTTATTTAAATTTTCTATAAGTAATACTTCACTGTTGTATACCATCTTAATCTTGTTTACACTTATTGTTTTCATAGTACAAAATAATAATTCATTTTTTCAAAAATTCGTTTCCAGGCAGCATGCAGGACTTCAGCTACTTACAATCCAATTGCTTCATGTTAACGATGGAGGTCTCCTGCTGCAAATATCCAACGGCTGATCTGCTGCTAAAATACTGGCAACAGAACAAGGAGTCACTTCTCGCATTTATGGAGCAGACTAACATCGGCATCCAAGGAATGGTTATGACTGATGAAGAGGAGCCGATGAAAGTAATTAGGCTCTAGCTCGTGTGCAATGAAACCCTGGCGCCCGCTGGGCCTGACCCCCCTAGGCCCTTAGCCTCTCCACTGACCTCCATAATGTAAATACGCTGGACTGACGATGCCCTTTGAAATGACAGTTCTTCACTGTGACAATTTGAAGCGCTCCGCCTGGCCGGGAAAAGAACTAAATTTGACGTAAATTTGAAATGGCCGCTTAATCTAAAATGTCTACAATCGCATCATTATATTGGAATTGACATTTTTATAGATATATTTGATCTCATTGTCCCATCTCTATCATTAGTTCCTTTACCGCACAGCGGAGCGAAAAAAGGGCACAAATCAAATCTCCTAAACCATGGCAAGGCTTGTTGTCAGTCCAGCGTATTTCAATCTCTTTACGACTGTAATTTTTAAAATCTCGACTCTTAATGGTTATAAGTTCGATTATTGAGTAAAGCCAGATAATAATAATTAGCTGATGTAGTTATTACTTATTTGTCTGTAAAAGGTAAACATTTCAAATGATGATTTAGTTTTAAAATTTTAGAACGCCCAAATCGTAGTAGGAGGCCTAGACCACGTGGTGAAAACGACAGAATACGGATACTTTTGGAGGATGCTGCTGCCTGGACAATACAACGTCACCGCTGTCGCAGACGGGTGAGATTAATATAGGGTCACGCCTCGCGGGGCATATAGAAATTGTTCTACCATTTGCTATCGCTGTCTGCCTCTCATTAATCGGTTATAACAGACGATGATACGCGAGAACGATAGTGTAGCGGGCATAGTCATCTCTGTTCGCTGATCGTCGTCAATGATCGCTAATGATCAACCAATGACAAAGCACTACAAACTAAAGATGATGTAAATGCTTGCACGATGATCGAGCCTTTTATCATCGCCAATTATGTAGAGCCTGCATTACGCACGAATTGCTATTTCGCTCACTCGTTACTGTCCTGAACATGATAGCAATATTTTAGTGTGCAGGTAGATGGGAAATGCAGAGGTGAATGAAAGTTTTCTGGTTTTGGGACATAGTCGTACCTAACAGCATGTACAGTTGTCATGACAAAAACTATCATTATAGAATACTATCGTTTCTCAATTCTAGGTGCAAATCTTCGGTGTACACGGTCACCGTGGCTGCTGGGGAGCCATCGCAGTTAATGCTGACGTGCAACATTCGAAGGCGACATCTAATCAGCGCGGCCATCTCCCTGGTATCGCTTCCTCGAGTACTGCTGCAAAAGGTGTTGATCGTTGTAATAAGTACCGTCATATTTTCATAATGTTCTCCGTAAATAAGCTATATATGATCAAAATAAAATTGTTCATAATGTTGAAAACTTTCTAATAGTAGTTTTATAGTATTTTCTACTTTACACTTCAATATAATTGTGAGGAAAATGGGACAAAGTATCAAAAAATAAATTAAATAAAGATATTTTATTTTCCCGCGCAACTTTTCCCGCCTTCTGTGCTCAAAGTTTTTTTTTGTCTTTCCTTTGCCAAAACGGCAAAGATTTTAGGTTATAACTGATATCGCACGCTGAGTGCTTTTTTTACATTTGATTTCGCTACATCATCAGCACCAATTTTTGTTTTACCATAATAAAGAGCGAGTTTGGTTGATGGCCGATAAGCGCTATAACTTGAAAGCTGTGCTTGGGGGTATCGCTTCAGCACAGAATAGAAATACAATCCTTCACTGTGGCTTCAGTCTGTTACGGCAATACAGAAAAAAACAAACGTTTGATTGACGTTGACACTTGACATTTATCTCGCAAAACGTCACGTCAGCTGCTTGAGAGTGGTCCATTGCGATTCTATGTACCTTAACCGTACCTTACCGTAATAAAATTACTTTCTCTCCGGCTTGCTTTGTTTCTTTAACGACAATAATTTTGTTATATCCTATTATTAATAATGTAGTGTTCGTATAAATAGTGGAAGATTGGTTTATTGTGTGTACAGTGCATTTTTGAGTCGTAATATGGCAGGGCTTAACAAGTTTTTGTTTGCCTTATTCCTTCTTCTAATAAGTGAAACTGTTTCGCGATCCATAGATGAAGACGACGAGAGTTTTTTGAAGAATCCAAAGTATAAGAAATACGACGAGCTCATCGGTTTCTTTGACAAATTAGTATCGACGTACCCGGAACTCGCGAAAGTATACTCAATCGGAAAATCCGTCGAAGGTCGTCAGTTACTGGTGCTACAGATCACAAAGGACGTTCAGGACGAGCATCCTGAGAGACCGTCCTTCAAGTATGTCGCAAATATGCACGGGGATGAGTCGGTGGGTCGGGAGCTAGTGATATACTTAGCACAGTATTTGCTGCTTAACTACGGGAAAAATGAACGTGTGACCAAGCTCCTGAACAGCACCGATATACATATTATGCCGTCTTTGAACCCAGATGGATTTGAGGCTAGCAAGGTTTGTATTATACCTTTTTTTTTCATGAAAAACCAATGTTGTTTCTATGTCAACCAATCATTATTAACTAAGTCACAGTCGATAAAGTATTGGTATTTTCCGACATCCATAGATATCACACAGGATAAGATAACAATGTCAAAGGTATCATCTTATGACTTGATGCAGTTTAACTGCAAGTAGTAATAAATAACAGGAATCTTATCTTTGCAAAGGCTTTGAACTCTTACTTGTTTACCGCACACTGGTTATCAGTCTAGTATACAATCCTGGTTCATCCCTAACCTCAGTTAAACAAGATAAAATAGTAAATTTACACATATATTATTCAGTATAACATAACTCTGTGCCTAGAAACAATTAATTAGATATGTTAATAATATTATAGCTTTAACAGTCCGTAACATTTACTTCCATAGTTGATTTTAATGTTATTTTTTGATTGTTGAATTTAATTATAATATAGAAATTCACTGTCCACATAATTAAATTTCTGTGTATGTTAGCTGTTTGTATGCCCTGTTTTTAGAGTGGGTAAACTAACAATTCCATCTTTGGCAAAACCACATTACCAAAGTGCTAGATAAAATGTGCATTGTTTTACTAAATATTTAGAAAACCAAGCAAACTATATATAAAGATTCTCATAAAACTTACAATGAAAATTGAGTCTGTTGTTGGAAACAGAACCTTAATTACATTGTATCAAGAACTTACGTATATCATATGACTTTAGATCATTTTTTGCCTTTCCTACTCTACTATTAATTTCAGATGCCAAACTAAAATTGCAGGTACTTTATGGTATAGAATAATACTTCCCACTAACAACAATAGTAACTACTTGTGGTAAGCAGTTACGCAGCTAATGTTCTACATTTTTATGTAGCAACTATTACTTAAAGCTTGTTATGCAATAGCTGTCATGTTGTTTTAATTGCATAGTTTCTTAACTATGAATGATCAGAACTTACAGTTTAAAAAACGGGTTTAGAGGTATAGAAAATAGCACTGGATCTATTATTTATAATGTATCTGTAGCAATGATTCATAGTTTTAAAAGTCAAAAGTTTGTGGCAAAGAAAAAAGAACTTAATTAACTATTAAACACTTTTACTCAGATTTGTCTTTATCATGAAAGATAATATTGTATTTTGAATATTCTCATTAATGACGTCTGTAGCTGAATGGATGGGCAATTAGTAAATAAGCAAATGGTTATGGATTTGAATTTTGCTGATTCTAAATGTGTATTAAAATATTATAGTATCATGTTGTAAAGCATAAAGTGGCTCTTACTGAAAACCAGCGTTGTAAACTGTGTTTGCAACACATGGTGTATGTTTTACCAAATAAAATTAATTTCTTTCTTTCTTTCTAAAATTATAAAAACTCTCTTATCTGGTATCCATATCACAAGTTCCTCAGGTTACCAGAGAAACAGATGGACAAGGAAATGTATAAACAATATAATTAGCAGCATCACGGCTGAGTACAAGTATATTTTTTGCAGGAAGGTGAATGTGAATCTCTAAGTGAATACAAGGGAAGGAGCAACGCTAAGGGTGTAGACCTAAACCGTGACTTCCCAGACCAGTTTGACAAGAACAAGTCTAATGATGATGAGTACTTGTTCAGTGGACGCCAGCCGGAGACCGTGGCGCTGATGAAGTGGGTCCTGTCCAAGCAGTTCACGTTATCAGGAAACTTGCATGGTGGGGCTATAGTCGCCAGCTACCCCTATGATGACTTGAGGTAAATAAAAGAACAGAAAGTTTACTTATTTAAGACTAACTGTCAGTGGCGTATCCTGGCCGCCCCTGGGCGGAGGACAATTTTGCCGCCGCCTAGGACAAATTGCCGCCCCCCTATTAGTTTTTTATTTAATTTTACATTTTTTTTAACAAACAAGGGTGATTTTCACGCGGTTATTATTCGTGCTATTTTTATTAATTTTTTTTTTGGGATTTTTTTCCTGCCAGTGCAGAACTGTAGATGCATATACTCTCATGTCATTTACTGTATTACATTAAAGCTAAGTTGTTAAAAATAATCGCGCGAATAGTGACTGTAGAATATTCTGTGTTTTTAATAGCTCCAAACTTTTTGTTTCTTTGAAGTAAGTAGTAACCAAATATTTCGAATATTTTAGTATTTTCTGTGATGTTTACCGCCCCCTAAAACGTACCGCCCCCTAAAACGTACCGCCCGGGGCGGGCCGCTCACCCTGCAAGAGTTGCTGGTGCGTTGGTCGTTATTGCAACAAGTTCATGTAGAGTTGTTTGTAAAAACACACAAAGTGATAACACTGCGATTATGCCCATACAACGCATGTATTTGCAATGAGTAATACAAAAAATAAACACAAGAAATCGATAATATGTGCAAAAGTTATTTAATCGGCGAACAGTGTTAGCAACGACCATAAAGCATACACAATTTCAATGGGTTTTATGTTTTTTCACGGTAATTATAATTAAATTTAATTAAAATAATGATTACTCTACCATACCATACGAAAACAATACTAAGGCCGTTTGTCCACCGACACCGTCAACCGAGAACGAGATTATTTCGGTCCGATAAAATGCACCTTTATGTCATAGACTACACTCTACAGGCTTCATTTTGTTCTACGCCTTTAATGACGGCAACGACATTGACGATAGAGCAATGTCGCCAGAAAATAAAACTTATAGCCTCGATCATAAAGTAGCATTTTATCGGGTCAAATAATCTCGCTGTCGGTTGGCGGAGTTTCATTAAAATCGGTTCAGTCGTCTTCAACCAGTATCAGTAGACGGGGCCCTTATGAACCATTTCGGCTCAATAGTTATGGCAAACTAATTAATAGGTGCCAACGACGTTGTCCTCATTGGAGATATTAACCAGCTTCCGTTCATAGAGCGGGGAAACCTTTTTGAACTGAAGTACGCGCGTCCAACCCTGGTAACCAATATCACCCAGGAGTTGTCTTGCACACACAGGAGTCCTATGGATGTGGCTTATGCACTAAGCATGG
>JAOTAV010030821.1:0-20178 GCA_026546445.1 Cyclargus thomasi
CGGGAGGCGAGGAAAATTCAAAGGAAAAGGATAAGGGACATTTCGAGTAAGCTAATCACTAGTATCCATCTCTTAATCTAAGTAAAAAAAGATATATGTTAATACAACTCAGACAAAATACTCAAGCTCGAGAGTGAGATAAACGTGACATATGTCGACGGTACATCTTACACCAGCAGACAACCTTTTGACTATCGAATTTACAATGAAAAATTGAAAAGATAATGTAGGTGTACTCGTACAAACTGGGCGTTAAACTGAGAAAACAATAAAACAACTTTAAGATTTATTTAAGAAATTATGTTTTAACTTATTTTTGAAAATATTAATTGAATCAGCACGACGAATCGAAATGATGGTAATGTCGAAATCAAAGAACATTTGAATCCTGACAATCTTAAAAGGTGTTTGAGACCCGGGCGTTCCATACCATTACTTGGCACATAAACCCCGTGAACAAAACAGTGAGTTATGGCTCCTTATGACACTTTTTATAACATTTTATTGCCTTCCAAGACACTCGCTGAGTTTTCACCCTCGCAGAGGCCCGATATATCACGCTGGGTATGCTGTTAAGAATTTTTTTACATTTATGTATTTTTCGTGTATTGGAAAGACACGTCCCGCCTTTATTGTTGGCGTAAGAGCGTTGGCACATTAAAAGAGAAGTATAATGTTTCAGTATTATTTGGGATTTTGGCTTGTCGTGTGGAAACATAAACTAGGTACCTACTCTAAAGCGGGCTCAACGCAGTCCGCGATGATCGTCATGGGACGCTCATCGTTCATCAGCACGAGCATCCACACAAGCGTTCGCATAGTCGTATATAGGGGAGTAGGGGCTGGGTGGCTGTGCCCATCCCAGAATGATCTGGTGCCCACCCCAAAATATTCTGGTGAATACTTTTTATGCCCGCAAAATGTATGGTTCCCGCTCGAAATACGCCAATGATCGTTCGTAGTACTTTGACAACGTGTTGATCAAAGATGATTATAGACAATTATAGGCGAGCAGAGACTTTCCTTTTAAGAACTCCTCCACCGGTTTCGGTGACGGCTACCAGCTTCATAGGAACCAGGTTTGTCACTCTCTCTTCCTTTACTCGACACGACTGGCGAGAGATCAGACGCAGAATTGACTTTTTACATGCCTATGTGACGCATGGATCATCTTACTTGATAGAAAAACAAGTTATCAGCCTGTATTGTCCTAACCAAACCTGGAAATAACATGTTTCCAACGCAGGATTCGAAACCACTACCTCCGGTTCAAGAGCCAAGCTCTGTACCACTAGACCACGTAGACGAGTATAGCTTCTGTCGTGTGTCACTGTCTGTATGAGGAGGAGCCATAACGTTAAGTATCTTTTTGCGGTAATTTGGGGCACACTTCGGTTTTTGGATCGACTCTCGGGAAATTTTGCATAGAATATGCACACCTACACACATTTACAAGGAATACATACACACCTTCAAAACCTACCACTCATTCGCGTTACTTCTTCTTTATTATGATCGTTAATTTGGTCCGGCCTGAAACGAATCCGCATACGCCACTGCACAAATAAGAAAAATTGCGCGGCATAAATACGTTTGCAGCTGGCTTTATTAACCTTCGGCAAATCGTTTTACTTCCAAACTTTCGAGGAGCGTTCTTTTGTACTCGCAAAAATAATAAAGAAACATTTTTATTTAGCCACCCGGAGTTTCCTCAATCATTTAAATTATGAGTGCGGAGTGTAATTTACAAGTTCTGTGACAGGAACCTTTTGTAATATACCAAGTTTAACGATAAGGGAGAGAAACAATTTGGTGGCGAAAACTCCAAAGTTCGGGAGAGGTATTGGTCCAATGTACCCAAAGAGTCATGATATAGAAAAAGTAATGAAAGCTACCTGGTTTTTACTTGAGTATTTAGGTTGGTTTTGGGCAATATATGAAAAAAGAGATGTTAATCTGTGTAAGAAAAAAATTACGTGTCACGGTAGTTCGCTATCGACTTCGAAACTACTGAATAAAAATAGTCGGTTTGTAGTTTTGTAAACTGCCTCAAAATGTGCCATAAATAGTAACTTTAGTTAAAGCTCTTCTTTAAATTCGGCGATTACAAACGATGACACGCGAGCACGATCATATAGAGGGCCTATTCGGCTCTGATCGCCGACCATAGTCTATGATCGCCTTTTGTGTGGAATGCTTTCACGATGATCATGCCTAACAACAATGTAATCGCCTAACAATAGGAAATATGCATAATTTTGAATTATTTCTTCAAATAAATCTATCGTTATTGAAAAACGATGTAGTCCAATTAGATTTTTTAATAAGATTAAAAATAACAAAGTTACAAGCCTCTAAAGTAGTCAGTTAGAAAAAGAGATCCGACATTGACTGTAATGTTAAAGTCTAGAAGCTGAATACAAAGTATTCAGAACTTTGTATTCAGCTTCTAGACTTTAACGTTTTGACATAAAGATATGGGTAGAAAACTTAAATCGCTAATATCCTACTAATTTCTCAACAGAGTTCAGAGGTTTTTTTGTGATTCTGTATATCTTTTAGATATTGGCGTATCCAGAGACCCATTTTTCGGGGGTCCTGACCCCCTTTTAACTTAAGCTTGGTAACTAGTACCTACACTATCAGTGGCTTTGGCTAGTAACATAAAAAATATTAGAAACTACATGACACCCGTTGCGCTAAAGTTCGTTTATCGCGCGGGAACCGTACATTTTTCCAGCAAAAAAGTACCATAAAAAGCTCCAGATAATACTGAGGTGGGTACCAATCATTCTGGGATGGGCACCATGACTTTTTAAAACATAGTCTTGAACTGTTTGAGGTTTTATATTTAAACTCTTCTTTAATGCCAATCTGCAATAATTCCATCGATACTGACATCGTAATACCGATCTCTGTAATTCGTTCTGGAAATATCCTTTCGCAATGGCCCCTCTGCTCATCGTTGTTCGTGTAATATTAACTCGCGGCGCGAACCCAATCTGGTGTATGCAAATTTCCCTACAAATTCCCAGTCACGGCGCCGAAGGAATTTTATTTTTCAGGAAATAAAATATATTCATGATACTCCGAAGGTGGTATCTTATTCTGAAATCTGAACACGTTATTGGTAAAAATCCGTTTCGAATGTGATTACTGTTTTACATTCGGAAATCTTATTGCATAAGATTTTAGAATTGGAGCTATATTTATTGGTGACAGAAATTATTCAAAATCGCTCCAGCCGTTGCGTGATGAAGTAACAAACTCAAAAACTTGAAGTAGGATAATCAACCTTTGTTACTATAGGTTTTCCTTTCATGACACTAGTATGATCCTAGTGTCCACTAGGATGGAATCATGAAAGGAAAACCTTAGCTAGCCTTATAATTATTTGCTTGATGAAATCGGAGCAAAGTATTTCATTTGAATTTTTATGAAAAGAGAGCGTAAGTGAACAGATGGGCCAAGAGTTGCACGGAATTACGGGAATAGGGAGTGAGAGACTGCGCCTCCCATAAAGCCACTGGACGAAATACAGCACAATGCTGATTGCCGCCAGTTTCCTGAGGCCGTGGTATTGCTCCGGTCAAGCTGGCCCATTCGTGCCGAAGCATGGCCCTCCCACAGCAAAATCTAATTAGCATTCATTTTCTTCCAGAGTATGGGCGCACTTGCCGAGACATTGGGTGTCTTAATAGCGAAGTGTGCGTGCTAGCGGAGGACGCGTGTTCCTTTGGACAGACGTCCAACTGCGGCACATACCCCACCTGCAAAAAGAAGTCCCAAGTAGAAGGTACGTGGATAGATCAACACACGTCTGTCCTTTGTGATATGTACCATCCAAGAAATTGATTTACTTTATTTTAATAGTTGACTTATTAACATTTTTTGACCTAATAACGGACCGGAGACCTACCGTCTTCCTATGATTTCATTTCTTCGATGGTATCTTTAACAGGAAGGTGTTATATTCATGACATTCAACACTCTATTAAAAGTAATGATGACGTCGTGGTGTTATTAAGTAAATTGCTGTGCTAGTTAGCTGTAAGCTCAATTACTAATGGTTTGGGGTGTGTACTATTGAGGCTTTTGAGGTGAGGCGAGGCCTTGAACCAATAACATGAACGTTTTCAACATAAAAATACAATGGAAAAGGTTTATTACAGTAGGTCAGTCATTGGTACTTGAGGTGTTTGTAACGTAAAGTACTTTGTTACTACTTTAAATACGTACTGATTTTGGCATTCCTATTAGTTTTAAGTTAAAATTTACATTAACTTGATTACAGGATGGTCACCCGTTGGTGGTGTAGCCCGAATTACTCCATTTCATAAGTTTAAAAAACCTGCTAACTACTTTTTTATAGATAAGGTTTTTCCTACTTCCAGGATCACACTCCGAGCCAGCTAAACCGTCAGCTCCGAAGCCAGTGCCGCAGTCACCGACTAGAGACGACTCGCCCCCAAGTTACCCCGCCCCCGCCCCGCCCACTAACACCCACAACTCGCCGTATGGTGGCAGCGGTGGGAGCACGTTCGGGGGCTCCAACCCATATGGTGGCAACGGTGGGAGCACTTTCGGAGGTTCCAACCCCTACGGCGGAAGTAGCCCCTACGGTGGTAGCAACCCCTACGGAGGCAGTTCCCCGTATGGAGGCCATTCCAGTGGAGGCAATTCTCCATACGGAGGCAACTCACCATATGGCGGTTCAGGCGGCTCCACTTTCGGAGGCTCTAATCCATACGGTGGCACAGGGGGTTCAACTTTCGGAGGCTCTAACCCCTACGGAGGCGGTTCCCCATACGGCGGGTCTTCCAACCACGGCGGTAGCCCCTACGGCGGTTCAAGTTCCACCGGCGGTTTCGGCTTTGGTGGCTCCGGAGGCAAGAGCCCTGTGGACAGCATCCTAAACACGCTGAACAACTTTGCCAAGGGGCAAGGCGGCCAAGGCGGATCCCTCTCCAGCATATTCGGCAACGTCCTCGGTAATTTGTCCAAAAGCGGCAACCTGAATAGCCTCTTCAACACCAGGCCCATAATGGAGAATCCAAACTACTCCTCATACTCTAACTCCCAATATTCTTCATCAGGCAACCAGCCAGCGCAGCAGCCAGCTCAGAATAGGAATTACAACAAAAATTACGCCCCCCACAGTGGGGCCACCACTAATAAGCCGGTTTCCTACGGCTGGAATGTTGGGTAAATACCCTGAATATGGCGAGGCTTATCTCACGCGTTGCATGATCTGCTTAGACTTATTTTCCACTAATTTTAAGACAGCCAAGTATTCTGATGGCGAATTTAGCTTTATTCTATGTAGTGCTTTTTTTGTTTTTTTTTTTATTTTTCGAACTACGCACAGAAATTTTAACGCTATCAATTGACTTGCCTGTTTATATGAACTCTAACTTGGTGAAGTGAAAGGTAGCACTATAGTAAAATAACTGGGAATTCTGGTTATATCTTTTAAAAACTAATATTGTAAAGGTATATGAAAATATCAATACGAGTCTCAAATTATCCTCGAAATCCTTAAAAAAGTAATTTTTTTCTGTATATATATACATTTTTTTGTTTAAAATATGTTTTTTAACTCTTTATTATTTACAAATTTAAGGTTTAGCCTTGTAAAATATATTTTATTATGCCTAAGTTAATAGTGAGTGTTACCAAACAATACTAATCAATGAATAAATACTATCCATAATCTGTCGGTGGTAATTAAACAAAATAAATATTAATTTTTGTTTCTAAAAATAACTGCTAGTCTGTTCTTTGTATAATATCCTCAAATTATGAGTCCTTTGGTACAACTGGAAAATTACACTTTTAAATTATTTGCAACTAGCTTTTATTGTTGTCAAGTCTGCACCTGTATATAATTTCAATAATATGCACGAAAATAATAATAATTAATGTTGTACAGTAAAAAAATATTCCTTACTATTTTCCCTAAATATTTAGAATATTCAGAACTATTCCCTTCATTCAACATTCTAGTGAGGATGGATAAGAAAATGGTTTAGAATATTACAGTTCAATAATTAAATATTGAATTGAGAGTCACAATTTGTGATATATTTTTTAAACCCAAGAGGAAAATTTCTGGTCACAAAATAGCTGTAGTATTTTAATGAACTGGAATGAACTTATATTTTTATAAAAATATATGTTATTGATGGTAATAATTGTTTGTGTCATGAAAATTATATCATGTTACGAACAAGGAATTCACTCTTTTCTAATAAAAATATTATGACATATCACATCAATGTGACATAAGATGTCTTATGCGTTATTGCAAGAAAGAGACAAGTCCGGCTTATATATCTTTATATCGGGTAAACATTGAGTTCTTGTAATATGTACCTACTAGAATTCAAAGCGGGTAACAGTAAGTTTTATATACGAACAGCCCACCCAAGATGTTATTTTCTAAGAATTCTGAGTATAAAGCTTTAATAATAATACTCAATACAGTTACTCTGGGTGCCATGCCTAATGCCATTATATTGTATTTTTTTTCAGCGTAACAATGCTTGTGACGTTCCTCATACAACAATACTTCCAGTGTCTTATCGTCTGATTATATTTATTGTGCCTTATCTCTGTTTAAATGTTCTAATAAATGTTACCATACTATAATACCAGTGTTGTTATTTTTTCTTTGCCTTTACTATAAGATTTCTGCTTTTAAATTATTTTGAAATTACAATTTAAACCATTTTAGGTAGTTGGCTTTGACGAAATCAATTCATTATCGGATAGTATTTCCTACAGAGTTAGGCATAATACTAATACATCTGCCCGAGAAATACAGATATATTAATATAGTTAAAAATGGTACCATTGGGAAAGTTAAAACAGAGCCAGATTGAATATATAAGTAGGTTGGCCGCATTATGTCAAACTATAGATCAATTATTTTATAGACTTACAGATTCATAAAAAAAATCGTATAGGGAAAAGTCTCTTAGGTCTAGATGGCACTAGTCACGATGATGGATAAATTGGGAAGTATAATAATACAACAAAACTAGACATTTACATCAAACGGAGTAACCTTAAAACTCGAAAAAACATTTCTACATTTTTACAACATCATATAAACACTCGTTAATTAATCATTAAGATTTTCTAAAAAATACTTACAGCCAGGTTTAAGCTGCAACTGATATATGGCGTCATTATAATTTACAAACTAACTTGCATATTCAACAAAAGATGGCGCGAAATAAGTATTTTTGCGCCATCTTGTGCTGAAATAGCAAGTTATTTTATTATGATTGGTATATAAAAATATATCAATAAATATTATTAAAGAACTACTAACTGAAATTTTGCAGATTTAAGTTTTAAATCTGCAAAATTTCAATAAATGCCATTCCCGGTGAAATTATTCAGTAACATCTAGCGGAGTAATTTTAAGAGAATAATTTTTGTGTATCTGAATATGCAACGATTTTTAACCGTAGTCTACTAGATGGCACGTTTCACACTAAATTTTTATTCGATATGGCATATTTGATGGCCTTAGTGACATCTATCGGTCAGATGTGAACTAGAAACTACGGACACGCTGATAGGATCCGCTACTCTAATCAAACTAAGCCGACAGATTATTTACATGAAATTGACATATTCCGACCAAATTACGTTAGACGTGAGCTGGCTAAGATACAGAGCCTAAGATAAGAGCCTCAGCCCTTGATCTATGCAGCCAAGGACTACAACAAAAATCCAGTGGATATAGGTTATAAGGAATAAACAAATTTGCATTGACATTTTAATTATAAATTACATAGTAAGTATGTCATGATCCAATAAATGCAATACAAATGACAGTGTATACTAGGTATATTCAAGTTATACAAGATACACAATATCTTCATAATACGAACTGCACGTTTATCACTAAATGAGAAACTTTAGTTACTAAAAAACTTGTTGCGGGTAACATAAAATAAAATGTTTTAAACTATTTTTTCTTATTTATATGAAATAATCATGTAGTAAAAATGTGAATGGACGTTCAAAACAAACGCAATTATAGTGGTATCACGAAAATATATGATGCTAGTAAACAACAAGGGTTACCAGTTTTTTTATTAAAAGTTAGGAAGTGATGACGTTTACAGTTAGATTTAATTGATATACTTGTACAATCTGTGTGCCAAGTGCTGGCTTTTTTTTAATTCGACAGTGAACGCGTTTTGCGTTTACTAGGATTTTTATACGGGATTTGTACGTTTGACCGCGAGCATCGCCAGGTGGCGCTGTACAAATCCCATATAAAATCCTATGTATGTGTCCGCGTTCACGATCGAATGACAAAAAAAACTTGCACTCGGCACTCTGGTGAAATAGTGTAAAAAAGTGAAACTAGAAATTATTCATACAAATATCATTTTGCGTCAAAAATAACTAAAAATAACTGGCACTATTTGTTGGTTACTTTGCTCAAGCCGTAAGTTATAAACCTTAACCTAACATTACTGCAAATCCTACACCATTATTGTAAACACATCTTAACGATTTCAAATATCGAAATCTCAATACGCCACGAGCCTTTTATATATTTAGTATGATAAGGTATACAGATATTAGCAATAATTGATTTAAAACACCCTAAATTCATAAATTATGTAGCCTTACAGGCTTTAGTCTTATTTTAACCTGTAATCTTTCTTACGTTTTATAATAAAAGTTCTCATTTCTTTTTTCGTCATTCACTTAAATTGTTTTTTCACGATACTTGTAAAAAAATAATAAAATCATATCGTTTACAAGCGACGCCGCATTAAAGCGACACTACACGACGCGACGTCTCACGTTTGTATGACGTAAAGCTGAAACAAACTGATCGGACGCGATTGACAGCCCATAGAAAAACGTCTGCGACTAACGTCGGACGCGATTGACAGCCCATACAAAACGTCCGCGACTTACGCCTTATAGTTTGCACTTCAATGTACAATTATTATCTAGATGGCGGCCATCAGTCGCGATTCAAGTTTGTGAAAAGTCAGATTCGCGTTTGCATAACATCATAATATTCATGTTCGTATTTCATCAGAGTGCCGAGTGCGTCTTTTTTTTTTATTTTCGATTGTGAACGCCTTTCGCATTTACACAGGATTTTATATGGGATTTGTACAGCGCCACCTAGCGATGCTCATGGTCACACAAATCCCATATAAAAATCCTAGTATACGCGAAACGCGTTCACGATCGAATGTCAAAAAAAAACTCGCACTTGGCACTCTGATGAAATACGAAAGTGAATATTATGACGTTTTGTAAAATCATCCGATTCGCGTTTATAAGCGTCAGATTCACTTTTGTAAAGCGTCTGATTCAAGTATTTAAAACGTCAGATTCATTTTGTACAGCGGCAGATTAAAGTTTGTATAACGTCATTTCTATCGAAAGTCGTTAGAAAGAAATTACGTTATACAAGCTATTACAAACATGTCGTTTGCCGTATAGAGTCGCGTAGAGCGGTACAACCTTTATTAGATCCAGTGTAAAGATACCCTAAAGTAATAACCATCACAAAGATAGATGTTTTGGCACTCTACTTTAATGAATAAAATAATGAATAAAGTAACATTCCATGCACCATAGATATAATTTTTAATAATTTTAGACAAGTTGGACGTAACTAAACAATAATTTGTTAACCCAAAATGTCAGTCAGGTATATTAACTCATTAACACATTATTGCTTATTTTCGTCCAGTTATAAAATGTAATCCCGCGTGTTAATTGCTTATTTACAATAGCTCTCTAAAAATTCTCGATACTAAATTATGAAGTTCTCGAATCAGACTTTGAGATTATACCTCATATTTTTTTAAACCTAATACTATCTTATAAAATACATAGTCCCATTGAGCGTAGGATCCAACAGGATCCTATAATTTTAATGCAAGGAAAACATGACTTCATTTCAAAATAAAATGTTAATTAAATTCATAACACAAAATAATTAGTTCTGGTATAAAACCAAAATGATTTAGGCCCGATAAATCTTTGTTGCGTTGATTTCGTCGCAATAAAATTTAAAAAAAACTATAACAAAAAATCGATTGAAAAATCTTTGATATAAAAATAAATAACATCATAAAATAAACAACATTTGAACACAAAATAAAAAATCATAAAAAAATATAACATAGCTTCTTAAGCCCTGTGTACTTTCTTCAAAATCAGTCCAAGAATGAGGAAAAGGAGCCACACACCGTACCAATAGTGGTAAAGCGATGAATAATATATCCATATACGGTCAAATGTCAGTAGCAGAAATGCCGCTGCTTGGTACGACTCGGAGTGGGAACGCAGGAACCACATTATGAAGCCGATGACCTTCTTCTTCTGTAAAAAAAAAAAGATTTTTTAAACAATTAAATTTTTAAAAATAGAATGTTTAAAACTTAATTTACTTAATACATCATGGTATTTCTCAATGTAACTTAATTTTACCTGCGGCTTTGACTGTGTGGAATTAAGACATTTTAAAATTATATTGCTCTAAAAAATCATTCTGACATGGATACACTTTTTATATATTATCGCGTGGGACAAATTGACATATACTCGTAAGTACGTAAGTTATCTGTAATTTCACAAAGCCAAATCTAAAACCAATCATTGAATTATAATGCTATCATCATTAAATTGTTAAGTACTTATAGTGTTTCAAATACTATATTTTATAGTAAACTAGCTGACCCGACAAACGTTGTTTTGCCATATAAATAATTTTCCCTAACATTTAGGGGTATGAAAAATAGATGTTGGCCGATCCTCATAGATATCGGATGAGAACAAAAAATTTCATTAAAAATCGGTCAAGCCGTTTCGGAGGAGTATGGCAACGAAAACTGTGACACGAGAATTTTATATACATATTAGATTTCATTAACTGCCTATTTCCTGGGTGCGTTTCAAAATACGGCAGACAAAACGTAGTGATTTGAGATGTCAAATGTCCGCATATCTTTTTTAAAAAAAGTGACAATTTGTATGCCACCGACCACCGATTGTCCCTTTTTTGCCACCGCAACATTACATTATATTACCAATCAATGTTAAACCAACAATAAACCTGGTTCAGGGCACGATAAATGACAATAATAGCTTGTCGTGATTGCAATGGCCCCTCACTTGCAAGACACGCGAGCCGAGGCGAGTGCAACCATTTACACTCCCGTATTCGGGCGGTCTCGCTGTGTCTCGTCGAAAGTGTACACCCACCATAAAATATTGTTTTTGTCCTTCTCCAGCCCCTCCAAACTAACTTTATACAAACAATCACGTCATAAAGTTGCTCCAATGCGACGTGAAGAAAGGACAAACAAACAAACACACTAACCCATTTATAAATACCCACATTTATAGATACCCACGCTACGCCACTGTAGAGATCACAATCATAAATCTGTGAGCACATTATAACAGGGCACATCAAGGCAGGCCGCATAATCTTTTATTATGAAATTCGGCGAGCGAGCAGACGGGTCACCTAATGGCAAGCAACTGCCGTGGCCCATGGACACTTATTACATCAGCAGCGACGCAAGTGCGTTTCCGGTCTTTTTAACGAAGCAACCGGCTACGGAAATAGGGAATAAGTTGTGTTGGGCTTTCGGTAAACAAATTCACTGGACGGAACACAGTTCAACGCTCAAGTTTTATGACAAATCGCGTACTCGGTCGCAAAACTTGTATTAAAAATGCGACCAAAAAGAAACTAAAAAAGACAGAAACGAATCACAAACCATCCCGGAAGCATCCTTGTAGTACAGCTTGTAGAATATATCCTCGGCCATCAAGTAGAACGGACAGAAATAAATGCAGAAAAAGTAGCCAGCGTGAAAACCATGCCAGATCACTGACACAAATAATGCAGCATGGATTCTGAAAACAAAAGATTATTTTTTTTGTATAATGTTCTGCATTGAATTTGATTGCTGGTTAATAGTTTTGCAGTCATTTTTCTAACCTATTAATTAATGATAATGTGCCCTTGGACCTTACAACGACTATGTTATACGGTAAACAAAAAGGTAAACTACTGCAGACATTTTCTTCAATAAAAAAAAATAAGACAATTACTTACTTTAACGGCACAATGGGGAATCTTTTATAGACAACCATAGCGACCCAGTATTGCACAGCCTTGTTCCATACTTTCATGGAGTCACGTAGAGTTACTGTTGTCTCACAACCCCATACATCCATACACTCTATTGTGTTGAAGTCATATTTGGTTACTCTTGCTTCTTTATCGGACCTGAAAAGAGGATACTTGTAAGCTGTATAAGAATGATACTTTTTGAGTATAACAGTACACACCAAAAACAGCAATATTAATGCAATGGGTTGGCATAAAAAATTAATATGTTGAATAAATAATATTATTTAACATATAAAAAAAGAAATACATATAATATACCTATGATACATCATCAAAAAATCACTAAGATTTATCACATCATGATACACACGACTTTAAAAGTTTAAAAGTTAGGACCCATTACCGTAATAAACAATCAACAATAATTATTATTAAAATAATTGGCTAAATAATAAAACAGGTATCTAAATATAGTGTGGTAGTTTTATACAGTAGAGATATTATATCACCTTGTCCTTTGTTGGATGTTAGCAAAGTGCTTTATACAATAAAAATTCAATTTAAAAAATGACAGATGAAATTAACTTTTGTTGGTATAAATTTTTGTCAACTACAATACAAAACTGAGAAATAGGCTGAACTAACATTAATAAAAAACTCTTGACTTACATATTCTTAAGCTTCATATATCCAACTGTAGGTCCATGGCCAGACCTGTTCTTGCCATCAACTGGATATGCTCCCAAACCAGACGCAGTACACACACACTCAGCCAACGTCATACCAGAGTAAAGCCGGGTACGGAATGTAGCAAATAACATCCACGGATACATAATTCGGTAAAAGAATGTCCTATTTGCATACTCCTCTGAGAATACATACTGAAATAAGGAAAGTTTAATTATTTTTTACAATTAAAAGGAGTTTCATAGTTGCAAACAAAAAATATCCTATGTCCTTCCCAGGGACTCTTAGTATCTTCATATCAAAATTCAACAAAATCACTGTTCAGCAGTTTAAGCGTGAAGAGGTAAATAAATAGTCAGATACACTTTAGCATTTATAAATTTGAAATTTCGATTATAGAACTGTATGTAGCAAAAAATGTGCATGTTTAGTATGAAATATATATTTTTATTTTAGAACTTACCTCAAGTGGAAAGAATTTTGCCAATGCAAGATAAAATGTGATATACAAAGGAACAATTCTCAAGTTCTTAGTGGTGAAGCCCATATGGTCAGCATACTTGCTGTATGGTTTGTAAAAATAGTCATTGAATGTACGGTATCTATAGTATGGACCTACAATAAAATAAATATTTTTATAAGATGACTGCCATCTATTGAAAAATTAAATGTTACATATAAAGACAAATATGATGTTTTTCAATTGTATTTTTATCATTATCAGAATTTACCATACAATGATATTTTATATTGTATTTACCAGTCAGTAGGCCAATGTAGTTAAAGCAATAATGAAGAAGGTCCTCTAAATTTGGATTGATAAATTCTGGAAACTCTTCATCTTTTCCCTCCTTCTTTTCCACCTCCTTATCATCCTTTTTCTCGACTTCTTTCCCATCCTTCTTTGCTTCATCTTTTCCATCCTTTATTTCTTTTTCACGTTTATTAGCTG
This sequence comes from Cyclargus thomasi, assembly GCA_026546445.1. NCBI lineage: Eukaryota > Metazoa > Arthropoda > Insecta > Lepidoptera > Lycaenidae > Cyclargus > Cyclargus thomasi. Next base: position 13,788 of record JAOTAV010030821.1, read on the forward strand.
CTAACCACGAGCCGTTCATTTCAAAAGCTACCCCCACAACCCTCAGCACAATGATCATTACAATAAGGTTTGTATGGCCTGAATGAGATTTCATACCAAACCTTTCCCCAATTCGGAAGACAAACAAGTAACTGAACATGAAAAAGAATGCCACCACATGACAAGATCTGTAAGAAAACAAAAATGTCACAAACATCATAACAAATGAGTTCCAAGGTTTACGCGAGTATCACTCATGGTTTTTTAACACTTACTGATTTTGTCGGGGAGCACTTTTTTGATTCCCGACATTTCGGCTGCTTTCCAGCGGCCGTGGTCACGGGTGGAAAGCAGCCGAAACGTAAGTGTTAAAAAAAATTACAACAAAACCAATCTGTTATAACAATAAGAGCAATATATTTTAGAGATGAGTTAAGACATAAATTTCATGTAAATGGCGTTACCAAGTGGTAACTGTACTTACTTAATATGTGAGTTTTTCACAGCGAACATTCCCAATGCCCCTGATATTATAGGATGAGCCGCATCGTAGCCAGACACTGTAACTATTAATAAAAGACCCAAAGCTGTGCCGATCCATTTCTTAGAATCGATTGTCTTAATATTTCTATAATAAGGCCCGATGAAAATGCTAAATATGAGGAGTAGCAAATAAATAATATCGTTCTTATTTTTTAATATGAACGCGAGCATGATTGTCTTTCTAAATCACTAGTTACTTTTTGGAACTTTACACTCTTTCGATAACTTAGTTCTCATAGGATATGTGTTCACGATTTTTCAATCAATTTACATCACTTACGCAAAATAAATCTGCAATTTACTACACGCACAAAGCCTCAACTGAGCGCCCATAAATAAAAGGTACTACTAAAATCAGCGCCGCGACGCAAACCATAGACAATTTTTTGACGTTCAAAAGTTTCAAAAAGAATTACACAGTTGACATTGACAAATGACATAGTATCAGTGATGCCAACTTTTGTTTATTCAACGATCAACGACTCGACATTATCGTTGAATTGTTGGCCGTTGAGTCTTGGCAGTTGACTTGGTTCTCTAAGCCAAGATTCAACGACCTAAATCTCTACAGCTAAAAACAATAATATACACATTTTTATTGTGCTTCGAAACACCTCACCATACGATAGTACATAGAACACAATGCGATATTATCACTATCCCTAAGTAGTCTGTGAACAACACCCTTAGTATATATTTAGAAACGCGGCAGCGTTTCAAGGCAAGTGGTTGGTAGCGCCGATGGTAATATTACACGAAGCATTTGGTGCCACTTTTTACCTTCCATAACTTGAAACCTATTTATACTTTATTCGGTGACCATACCTGACACCACTTGTCGCAGGCCTAAGAAGTTTTGCGGGACGTGAAAAAGTGAAGTATATTTCTCGCTAATGGCGCAACTTTAGCAAGGAAACACAAAAGCTTTTTGTGTTTCCTCGCTAAAGTGTTGTTTTGGGTTTTAATGCGTTATAGTAGTAGAATATCAGCCATTAAATATTCGTTATCATGCACAAGTGTGGACAAGTAATACAAGTTCAAGAAACGTGTTTTTTATGTATCCCTCCAAAACTCTACTAGAAAATTTAGTAAAGCGTCTACCATTTTACTAAATCTAATGACTTCACGCTTTGACTGTACTGACGATTTATCTTGACTTTGACTAGACTTTAGACTTGACGAAATATTGTACTGTTGTTAAAATTATTTGACTAAGAAAATCGATTTCCCGCCTTTACTCGACACTGGCCATGGTTAAATAGCCGTAGCGCCATAAAAAAAAAGAAAGAAAGAAGAAGAAGAATAATTACAACTCAGCTGTGAAATCTAAAATTTATCGAAAATAATATAAAAAAAATCGAAAAAGATTCTTATAACTACTTTTGATATGAATTAACAAATAAATAGAAAATGAAAGGATAAAATTGAAGCGAGAAGTTAAGATTTTACAAAACATTAATTAAGCTTGTGGCTCAAAATAATATGGTTTGAATTATCAATAATTTATAAATATGAAGGGATTGTGTGATAAATCTAAAAAAGACATCATACAAGATGTTAACTTTAGAATTGGCAATGATATTACCAATTTAACTAGTACATTGGATTTGGAAAGTGAATTGGCAGAGCAAAGAAAACATTTGCAAAGCTGTGTAAGTGATATATTAAATTTTGAAGCGAAGTGTTAACAATTTATGAGTACTTTATGCACTAATGCGGTTTTCTAAATTTTAGCTCCATGCCTGCAATGATGAAGTTCCAACAAAGTTGTCTTCTGCTATTGAAAAAGCAGAAAGTAATTCAAAGTACATTGAAACACTCAAAGAAAAGAGTGTGCTTTTGAAAGAAAAAGTAGATGATTTCATTAAAAGAACTGAACCTATAATGGGGGAATTAGATAAGAGGTTTACAGCCATGGCTAAATTGGAGGAAGTTTTAGCTTACTTAAAATCATATGCGAGAATTGAAGAACTATGGTATGATTCTGTTCAAAATTAGCTATTATTTAAGGTGTCATTCCATTTTTTGACTACAAATTGTACCCACAACCTTTTTAGTAGTTATTCTAGTCGCTTTTGTAATTTTTTTTACTACTCAGCAATAAAGTAATAAACCCACATGCATTCAACAAGTACCCTAATAAAATTTTAATTGTTATTAAAAGCTATTATGCATTTGCTCATGATTGGCAGTATAAAAAATTGTCATTTCCATACAAAATGCGAATATAATCAACATGTTGTCATGTGCTGCGTTGTTACTTTGTTGTTGACAATCTCAGTTTGTAAAGAAAGGGTTAATGAACCATACCATCAATCTTGTTCAAAATTAAAATTGAACAAGATTGACATCAAATTTATAATATACAATATTTTAGTGCACAAATGAAACAATGTAAGGATGATGAACAACTTGTAGTCCTTTATGGTGAAATGAAAGCTATGTGTAGTAAATATAGGAGCGGACATAGAGGCACATACATTAAAGACTACACACACTACTGGCATGATATATTGAAAGAAAATCTTACTAAGTAAGTGTTCACTTTATATACTGTAAAATATAGTAAGCATGTTCTTATTTAATTATTTTAATTAAAATTTCAAATCTTAGATTCCAATGAAAGCTAGGTTTACATTGTAAAAAGTCCTTTATCTTTTAACACCCTGTTTTATGTATGTACATTGCACAATATAGCAATAAAATGGAAACCCTAGTGCCAAAGTTGGGTAGCTCACATGATCCTTAACATTTGTAACTTTAAGTGTAATTTCAAGAAACTTATTTCGTGTGATTTTTTTATTAAGTAAACATTATGATTAATTGAATATGACTGATTTAATGACATATTGGCTTGATGTATTTTAAGGCATTATGAAGACCATTTAAAAGTCATAAAGTGGCCTTTAACTACAACTGAAGCAGAAAATTCACCATTACCAAAAGAGGTGATGAACAAGTTTTTAAACCTTACAAGACACTTATTTCTGATCCAAGAGCCAGAAGATGTGAATGCTACATTATCAGCTGATATAACACAAGGTAACAATAAAAAATATTCATACACTACATTATCTTTAAGTATCCATCTTTTGGAATTGTTTGTGAGGCTATAATATTTCACTTTTAAATATTTATAATGAAGCCTATGTGATTTATATTTATCTTCCCCTCCCCCCGCCTATTTGCGTTTGACCCTTTACGTGTGACGTACTTTATGGATGGTCCTTTATCTTTAAAATTGTGCAAGAAATTTTACACATATTTTATAATAAACCACTATCCGGTTTACAATTTGCACATATTTTCAAATAAACCACTATCCTTTGATATAATTGTTTCCTGTGATATGAATGTTTTATTCACTTTACTTTTGCAGATCAAAACCCAAGCTTGCCAATCAGAATCCTGTTACGGCCGTTGAAGAAGAGGTTTGCATTCCATTTCACAGGTTCTAGACAGACCGCTCGTATAGATAGACCTGAATGGTTTCTTACCCAGACGTTAACTTGGATAAAGGATCATCAAGCTTTTGTCAAAAATAATGTTCAGCCGGTTGCTGATAAACTACAAATGAAACATATAGATGTTGTAGTAAGTAAAGATACCTGAGCCTTTTATTTATTCAGGGCCTGTTTTATTGCTTACTGATAAGGTTTCTGATATCCACAAATTTCTCCAAACTTCTGTCAAAAAAAGTTGTGGATAGAGTATCCGGCACTTATCAGTAAGCAGTGAAAAAGGCCCTTAGCCTTTTATTCTGAACTTACTTATTCCGCGGCTTTACTCGCGCGGAGTCCGAAAATCGCGTACAAATACGAATAAGACTAAGACTGAACACGATTTTTTTTCTAAAGCCTAAAAGTTGCTTATGTTACTCTCCATCGTTTCAACTAAACCTATGCGAAAAATTAAGTTGACCAGTTGCATTGTTTGGGTGTGAAGGCAGGACAGACAAACTTGTTTTCTCATTTATAATATTAGTAAGGAAAGTAAGGTTTTTCTATAAACAATACCTGGGGTGTGTTAAAATATTGCCTATTTATTTGATTTCATAGTTATTTCATACCTCATTTACAGAATGAATTCAACACAGGACTCATAGTGTTGGCCGCTGAGAGGTTACATACCGTACTTGCAGCTTATCATACACAAGGGTCGAAAGGTGGTGCAGTGGATGTTGATGCTGCATTCGCTCACGCCGTAGATGAAACCCTGGGATTCCATAGAGAATTGATCACAGTAACGGGAAACGAAGCCAGCAATATATTGTCGGTGCTGACTAAAGCTGAAACGTTTGTGCAGTGGCTGGCCGTTGAAAGGAAATGTAAGATATGTGATTTTTTTGGGTTCCAGACCCAAAATGGGCCCATTTGGATTCAGAACCTACTTACAAAGTCTTTGATACCTGTCTGTCAAACGACATAGATGTCGCTGTTTGTCGTGTACATCGCACAAACACTTGTACGATGAGTTTCATCTAGTGTTTAATTAAACATGTCGTCAAGATGTCTCAGTAGGGTGTCTACATCGTAAAAACATTGAAGTGTGACATATTTTGACAAATTTTGGGGTTCTAAGCTTGTGACATCACATTTCAAATTTAATAAATATAATCTCGAAATTCGAAATATTATTGAATTTGTTTAAATTTTAGATGTAAAATTGCACATGTGATGTCAAACTAGGCCGTACCGTACAGCTTAGAAATGTGACAAACTGGGGGAGGGATCTAAAAATCATAGGATTTGTGTTATATACTTTATGGATGGTCCCTAAGCTGTAACTTATATTTTCGATAGACGCTCTTGCGAAGATGGATGAGATATTAGACAATGAACAGTGGACGGAACCAGTAGCGGCCGGTGTCGGCGCGGCGGTGGGTGCCCTACTGTGGGTGCCGCGCGGAGCTGATTGGTTCGTCACACTGCTCAAGACCATAGAAGACCGGTACGCAGCCCTGCCTCAGCCTGGACATAGGTGAGTCACAATGCTAACCGTCCTATCTTCATTTATTATAAATAAATCTATTACTTAAAGAAAATTATTATGTAATATTAGTATAAAAACATTACGAAATCACGCTTTAATAAATGCACGTAAGTCATGGTCTAAGTTCATTAGAAGACCTTTCTGAAGAGCCCAAACACGACCATGTTACGATATTCTAACATGGAATGCCAATGCCTGTCTTCCTGCTTTTGATCATGTTTCTAAAAGTTCTTACAAAAATATATGATGTATCCGACTATTTCCCAATTTGCTCTAAGCTTCCACTGTTCCCCTAGGCTCCAGTTCCTGGAACTGCAGCTAGAGCTAGTGGAAGAGTGGCGCGTGCGGCTGACGCAGCTGCTGGGGGCGGCGGCGCAGGAACTCGCGGCCGGTGGCTCGCCCCCTCTTCCCGCCATCGTCAACGCGGCGCATCATACGCGCGCCGTGCTGGCGCAGTGGGCGCACTCCCTGGTAACTGCTGGATGTAGAAAGCGCCTGATCTAGGGGGTAGCAAACCCGAGCAACAACAGCAAAAGTGATCTAAAATTCCACTATTTTTTCATTGATATTTAGGGGGCAAGCGAGCAGACTTTACTTGATGGAAAGCAACTGCCGTCGCCCAAGGCCACTTATGACACCCGAAGAAGAAATACGGAATGGGAACAGGGATAGAGGGTTAAGGAAGTAGGGCCACCGGTAAACTCAATCACTGAACAAAACACAGTACAACGCCACGCCAATTTTCTGTGAGGCCGTGGTATCAATCCGATCCGAGCCGGCCCATTCGTGCCGAAGCATGACTCTCCCACGGCAATGAGAATCCGTATTATGTACTTGAGATCGGAAAATGTCTCATTGGTACACGCCTCCACCGGGG